>JADANN010000029.1:0-76669 GCA_018806985.1 Angiostrongylus vasorum | reverse complement strand
GTCTTCGTTTAAAGGACTGCCGGTGGACGAGATGGCCTAAATTGATCGGTGCCCACCGAGAAGCACTTGACCCCCATAAGAAGATGAAGACTCCATATCGAGAAGACGAACAACTGTGTACCACTAACTCGGGTATCGGCTCTGATGAAGAGGAAGAAATCGAGATGTTAGCAGGGGCAAATGTTGTTCATCAACTTCACGTCAGCATATCAGTGAAGAATGCTTACCGTGTCGTTCGTTGAAGCACTCTATTAGGTTGTACAAACTGGCAACATTCCGTAACTTCGTCTTGAGCATTTCCTCTATCGAAGTACCAGCCATTAGAGAAAAGAATAGATAGCGTCGTCAGTTATAGTTCAGCTCGCTCAAATAGGGGCGCTTACAGTCTCCATTTCCTTCTCGTTTTCCCCTTCACGTAGCAGAATTGGATTTCTGAGGTTTTGCTAATAATAAAATCAGTGTTAACATCAGTGGCACATTATGGCTTTTCCACACCAATCATCGAGGAATTTATCATTTATTGCTGCACTAGTTTCGTATTATTTCACCAGTCTATAAAAGAAGCTATTCTCTCGTGTCAATGTAACTTCTTACTCGCTAACTTATATTTTCTTCTTTAATCCGCTCTCTTTTTTTCGCCCATACTGCTCACATTTCGTGATATCTCCATAACGTTGCTGTGTAGTAGTATTGTACTATACAAACGTTTAGTTGTCCAAGTTCGAGATTTACTCGCTTGAAACGGGAAAAAAGTCGCGCTAGCTATAACACCGACAGCTTAATAGTGACAGCTACCTCACAGCACTGAATCCTACTGAGCTAACAGCTTTAAAGCGAGTAAGAAACCCTGTCGTTAAATGTTTCTTTTTTTCATCACGTGCAAGAGTTGGATCTGTCGGATGGGGTGCGTAATATGAAAAGCTAAGAAATTGGCAGTACAGAACGGACAGGAATAACGAAGTGTGTAACAAAAAGTGAGACAAAAAATTGGTATCATTGGCAAGGCTCACCTTTACCAACATGGTCCACACATGAGTCATCAGATAAACTGTCGAAAACAAACCGTCGCCGTGAATGTGTTAATCTTCAGCAAATGAAATGGGAAAATTGGGCTTACTATCCACGAATTTTTTTATGACTTTTACTTTTATCCATGCATCCGGGTCCTAAAAAATACTGCGATGCAGTAACTATTGAGAAACGATTTCAAACTTTTTATTTACTGCCTACTACAATTTTTTAGAAGTTTTGCAAATATATCAGCACCATCTTAGTTGCACTTCACATGATACCCCTGCCGTTCAAAATTATAGCAGGCTGTAAATAAGAAGGATAAGACTGTGATTTCAACTTCAGCTTCAACTTAACTGGGTTCGTTGCCGATTTGGGCTCCCTAGATGAATCCCACCGACGGGTGATTGCTGACGGCGCTGATCGATAGAACCAGCTGAGAGACAGGCGAAACGAATGACCATGTGGTGGTGAACGAGTTAGCCCCTGGAAAAAATTTTTGCAAATATCTCAGCATTATTTTTTGTTGTGAACAATTTTACTACTCATTCATGTAATGCAATGCTGTTCAAACTTATGCGAGCGAAGTCCCACAAGAGGGTGGTTATAAATACACACTGCGATTGTTTGTTGTTCGGAATAAAACCTTGCCTTACATATTAGGTTATTCCCTAACATATTGAGACGATAGAATAGAAGTAAAAGGCGTTTCATTTTGTATTAGTTGTTTTATATTCTGTGGGGATCTCATTCTGATCCTAATCACACTGCACATTTCTAAGTGGCAGGTTTCGAGTGTTTCAGCGACGTTTACAGTAACTGGAGATCTGATCATGACCGTTATGATCGTTATTTTGTGCTCATATTTCTTCTGTATGAAGGACAAAATGTGGTAATCACGAGTAATACAGGATCGGCGTCGATGTAAAAAGGTAGAGTTTTTGTATGAAAGCTTACATATGTGCATTTTCCTCTATACGGACTGGCCCATTAACCACCTTGATCAGTTGCTAATAGTGTTTGCCGACATTCTCTTAGTTAGTTAAAACGATAAAGGGATAAAGCTGCCGGCGTTAAACAATCCCCTGAGGTATACGCCATGCATTCGACTTCATTAAACATCGTTTGGAGGTAATTGAATGCATATCTGGCCTTTATAATGACTCGCAGTGGCCTGCCGATGTATCGAGCCAGTGCTGCTATCCTCCCAGACAGGTCTGTACCAATTTGCCGATCCCGGAGGGATGGAAGGCTTTGTGAGCCATCGGCGAAGGGGATCGATTCCACGTGTTTGCCGCAGTGGCGTCTCCGACCACTGCACCACACGCGCTCTAAATTAGTAAGAATTCATAATTCATTTAACAGAGTTACTTCTTTCTCTCAAACGATTTTAGTTATCGCAGTGTTTGGCTGTGTTAACCAGTTGGTTTTTAGTTATTTTATTTTTTCAGCTATTCACTACAGACTTTCATTTAATCCGTGCTCTGATGATCAATATTTTTGGTCATCGGAAAGCTTACACTCAGTCGTCGTAAAGTTTTATTGTGGATAACGTTTAGGGCGCCCACATAGCAAGAACCATGTGTAAACGCTCGACCCGATTCACTGCGGGCCTGAGGAACGCGACAGCGCCGAGATGTTAGCCACAATAGGAATTCGATTAGCAACATTTGTGACCCTTAAACAAGTTCGTTCTTGCTTTCTACTTTGAAATGACTTAGTAATTAATTAACCTTAGTTTGCCATATGACCAAAATCTCGATATTTTATTTTGAATACAAAATGAATGAAGAAATAGAAATCGGTTATGAGAAGTTTCGTCTAGAAGTTCCGGCATTGGAAAGGTTTCGAAAAACGTAATGAAGGATTGGTGATCACTATAATTCGAAACTGCCATATTTTTCTCTTCGAGATGATCTTTAATTTCTGAAAGACGGAAATGTTTCATTGCAATGTTTCTTTAACCACGTTGGGGTTTGAACACAAGCAGAAACGTTTTGCTATGTTGTCCTTTTCAAACTGGTTCAACGATTTCACTCGTCAATTTTCCACCCCTTATTCCGTGGAAACTCCCATAGTTTTACTTGCCTGTAAATACTTCCCAGAAGGATCGAAGCTGATATTACTATTATAGTACGAGTGGGAAACGATATTTCAGATATCAATAACCGGTACTGCAAATGTTAAAGGTTCACACGCATTCACAAGTGCTGTTCGACAGTAAATATGGACGAAAAATTGCACCATGTTCACTTTTAGCAAACGAATTGAGCTCATTGGGTCAGCATGGGTCAGCTGCACGCCGACAACGAAATTTTGGTCGATCCCATGGTCACCCATTGCCAAATTTGCTGCCAAACTAGTTTCTCCATAGATGTTTTTTTGAGAAAACGCAGCTTACCAGTTGCCCTAAAAGCACACCAAGGTAAAAGGATTTATTCCATTGTATCCTGAGCATTTGGCCATTGAGCAACCAATTTTTTGATATATCCTCTCGCGATATCTATTTATATGAAGTTTTTTTTATCATGAGATATTCTTCAAAAATTTCAAATTTTACCACTTCACAAGGCCTTCCTCTCGACCATGACAGAGCTAGTGCACTAAGTAGGGTACTGTCGCTTGCATTAACTTGTTTAGCAGTGAGCTTGCGCTTGAAATTTTTAGACGTACAGCATGCCATTTGACGTTGCTTTGCTTTTTCTCAGTGGTTCGACATGAAATGCAATTCGTTACTGTGCGATGTTCCCGGCAGCCGATTGGAAGTGTCAATGGAAATCCCTCAGCTGCTTCCATGACGCCTTCTTCCAGCTTACAGCTCCAGTTCTGAACGTGTTTAGATTCAAAGTTTTTCTATTAATGTAGCTTGTTGTCGCAACCGATCGTTTTTTCACTCTAACACGTGAGCACTGTAAATGATTCGCTGATAAGCTATGCAGTAAAGTTAACAAATGTGTTGAAGACATGACGAAACGTTTTACCACAATCAGAAACTTAATGCTTGCTAAACCTCCCAGTGGTTTACCGCTTCATCGTGGCTGGGAGTTGTTCCTGGGTGTCGGGCTGCGATGTACAGCGGGGGATTCATCTCCTCAGCAGCGTCTCTGAAGCTGAGAAGGAGCCCGGCGTTTCCATCACGGAGCCCAGCTAGGAGTAAACCAATATCAGGATCCACCGCCATCCTTGTATCAAACTAGTCGCATGGTGACAAATCTGCCTGTGATCCACAAAGGCGACGACTCCCTCTGTTGGTGACGAATTGGGGCGAACTTCGGCAAGGCTGTCTTCGAGATTCGAGGAAACCGCAACTGCCAAACCTGGAAATCTTCGGGGAATAGAAATTGCGCTGGGTCCTGCACATGCAGTGAAGAAGGGTCATCGTAATATCTGAGTAAGTAAGTTATGCGATCCGTGGGGATACTATGAGGTTTGTAGAAATGAAAAGTGGCGTGGCGCTGATATTCATGCAATGCGAGTAGCGCGAAAACAAACTGCGAAAGCTGGTTTTGTAGATGTGTTATAGTATAACGAATGATATTATATGGCGCGGATAGTACAGTGGCAGTGACGTCGATCATCACGAGCACAGTGCCACTTCGATTCCACCCGGACCAAACAAGCCTCTCATTCCTGCGGGGTCGGGAAATCGTTAACAGACTTGTCCGGAAAAAATCGCTTACTGCAGTCCAATTGGGAACACGCTTCAACCCGGCTATCTCAAGACTCCAGGTACAATTGCTCGACCAGCATCCTACGAGATTCAGCAACCGAAGCTACACGTAAAAGTTGGAAAATCTTCGTGGATAATGAATGCAAGGAAACGAATCGAATGTGTGAAATGCTGGGATCTGCACTGCAAACGTGAAGATGGGTCATACAAAAAATAAAAAATAAAGGAAATGAATGGTAATTTCGAAGGGTTAAGCAGTTTTCAGTTCTTTAATGGTTATCAATATGAAGGAATAAACACAAATCCTTTGAACGACTTACTGTTACAGACGAAACAGTGGTTTCAGTCATGTAACATTATGCGACCATTGCAAAATTCCTACAGGGATAGTTTTACCTGGCCGCTGGTTTCCCACATAATAGCAGGCCATTGTGAGGTTGATCGACTCATCAGATATAATGCACTCGGCGAATCAGCAACCAACGGTTGCGATATCCGGCCGCACCATCTAATCAAATAGAAAAGTGTTCTTTCTTTCGTTCGAATGTATTCTTAACAGAGCTTACAGTTCCGAACTGTGGTCTATACGACATTGACCAGGATTGTAATATTAGCATCGCGATAACGTTGCGACTAACACTTATGGGCACTTTGACTTTGTCAGTGGAATTATAAAACGTAAAGAATACTACTTGTATTTCGCCTTTTGTTTTCATCAACACTAATACGAAAAAAGCAAATACATACTAATGGTGGAAATTCACGTAGTTATCGGAAGTATTTGGAGGCGTTATCGAGCATCCAGCAACTGCAAAGTCAGCTTCCATCTCCAGATCACATCTGTAGCTCTAAATGTCCTAACATTGTTAACTTTTTGTTACTACAGATTAAAATTCTTCTCGGCAGGGTATTATGTGTGACACAACCAGGTGTCTGCGGTAGGGAACGAAAGCGCTATTACTTCTCCTGGGGCTAAGGCGTTCACCACCACCCCATGCGGGTCCTTCGTTTCACTCGTCTTTCAGCCAGTTTTCTATCTCTCTTTCACATAATAAATTGTCCTGAGAAGCTGCACTACGCAGCAGATTAAAAGTCAACATTGTGATTTCGACTACAGCCTCAGCTTAACTGGGGACTGCTTAACCTAATTCATTGGTGATTCGGTCTCCCCAAATCATTCCCATTGACGGTGGATTGCATTGATCGATAGAACCAGCTCCGTCCAGCGCGATGGTTAAAGGTGTTCTGCGACACACAAGGGTTCGTTACCGCATTCCAGCCTCACCATACCCTTCATCCCTCCGGAGTGTACAGATTGGTGCCAGACCTGTCTGGACGGGGGATCAACACTGACTCGACACGTCGACAGGATGCCGCGAATCATCGCATAGACCAGGTATGCATTCAATCCCCTCTAACGATGATGCCTGATGAAGTCAAATGCATGGCGCTTTCGTTCGAGATTGATTAACGTCGACAGCTTGATTGATGAGCAAACATATAACGGGTTGTAACACATGAAATGTCCGATTTTATTGTTTTAACACTCCGGGCAATTTTTTAAATAAAAATTTTTGTCCTTCACGTATTTTTATGGCATATTTTTTGATGTAAAGTTTGCTCTTTCTGCACCTAGTGTTATTTTTTCTGACTTATTATTTTGACGTTCTTATGGGCTTTAGCTTTAGCATGAATCAACGTGATATTCATGTCCTTTTTTTGTGTACGTGGAGGAGCGAACATAATGCGTCGGTAGGAGCTCGGAATATCAATGCGGCGTTTGCAGACGGCTTTGTTAACGAAAGCACCATTCGTCGTCGGTACGCAAAGTGTGAATCCACGGAAGAGAGCCTTGCAAACGACGAGCATGATGGGCCAGAAATTACGCTTTACAATGAGACATTTCACACCATCCGAATCGAATCCACGTCAAACGGACTGAGAACTTACGATGGCGACAGTTTGGAGTAAGTGCTGCGGCCATTTCATGTCACTTACAATTGATTGGAAGAGTTTTAAAAAAAGTGGACAAACGGATTCCACGCGAACTCAGCGAAAAGCGAAAAAAACTAAGCGTCTGGAAATTTGCAATTCCCTATTGATTCGCAACAAATGAGATCCATTTTTTGAATCGCATTATAACTTGCTATGAAAAGCGGACACTGTACGATAATCGTCGGCGTTCTGCACAATGGCTAGATGCCGATGAGAACCCACGACACATGTCTAAACCGAGTCAGCATCCCAAGAAGGCAGTGGTTTCCATTTGGTGGCCAGTGGCGGGTACAATTCGTTACAAATTCTTACGACCTGAAGAAGCGATTACGTCAGAGAAATATTGTGCTAAAATGGAAGAAATTCATTAGAAACTACGTGTCAAGCAACCGGAATTGGCCAAATAGAAAAGACTAATATTGCTTCATGACAGCGCAGGACCGTACGTTTTCCAAGTGATATTAAGAAGTAGCACACCCGCCTTATTCACAAGATGGGCTTGCGTTTCCCAAGACTGACTTTCCGTTAATGTCGGCTTTGATTGATAATTCGATGTTTTTCTTCGATAAGCAGACACGAGGTTGTTATTACAGAATTTATTAGGATACAATAGCTGATGTTTCTGCGGTTTCGCCTTCTTCAGAGCTTGGAAAGGTCAAGTTGAGATGCGATCTACTCAGCCAAACACTTTCATAACCCTAGCATATAAAACTCAACAAATAAAATTGCATTCGCATAAGAAACAGCTTCATTTAAACACCTACCGTTTATTTGTTGTAAGGATTCAAGTTAGCTGGTGGATAGCAGCCGCACAGAGTATTACATGGGCGAGGACTGTGCCTGTGAAAAGGTCATTGGATCAGCCTGAGGTACGGCACGAGGTCACGTGTTATGACAACACACTCCTCCTTGCGGTTCATCTTTGACTTTTCGGAATTGATCCAGAACCTTCAGGAGTTTTACGCGCTGATGTTCTGGACCACTTTCTGAAGGAAAAAAATCTCAACGACCAAACAATCTTTAAAAAATGTCTTTAAAGAACTCATCGACTGTAGAACCAACAAGTTTTATGTTCCTAGAATCACAAAATTTGTTTTCTGTTGGAAAAAGCGTGGTGATCTAACGATTCCAATGATGCTTACTTCGCCTAGTTAAATTTAGAATGGAGAAAGTTTTGACTATTCAAAGCGTAATTTTAAAATCAGACATTTCGTGTGTTACAACCTGCAATGTGTACATAAAAAACACATGTAGTTGCTGTAAAGTATTCTTCTAATTTTGAACGTGGTTGAAATTAAACTTGTCAGGACTCTTTAATAAAATTTCAAGCTTTTGAAATTTTCCACACAAAGTATTGTAGCGACGAAAACCAATGAAATTTTGGGAAAGGCGCTGGTGTCGTCGCGGACGGAATCCTTTGTTGATTTTCTTCGTGTTTCAAACATCAGCTTCGGAGAAAAAAGAAGAGGAAAATTGTTAAGTTTCTTAGGTTACAGAAAGAGAAAGTTTGTTCTTGTTAGGGTAAGGGCGTTTGTTCTTGAAGACAACGATGTGCGTATTCACATCATTTTTCTTGTGGTTAATAGAGTTCAATACGAGCTAGGCTCTTTTTGTTGCTAAGTTGAAAGTGGCCATTGCTTTGGCGCCGCACCTACAGAAATCGTTTGGAACCAGTCATCACAAATGGATGTCCTAAAAACAATTTCGATTCAAAGAGGAGTTTAGCCATGACCATATCATTCAAGTCGTAATCTAAATCCTTAAAGGATTTGCAGAACCGGCGATGTTATTTTGATTCCGATCACTTAAATCCAGATAACTTTGAGATGTCTTGATGTGACGAATCGTTGATCTCCACAAGGTTACTAGTAAAAGTTCCCAACTGTCAGCGACTATCCAGGAACGACTGTGTTCTATTTTATTTCGCAATTCTTATCAAGCTTTTTGTCAAATTGAGTTAGGTTTTACGGAAGAAAAAACCTGGATGGCCGTAATCATCCTCCACTCATACCGGCTGGCTCCACACGGCAATAGTCTGAAGACACAGTGAGTGATCAGATGCGTATGATCGTTTGGACGACCAAAAGCACGAAGTAGCGAAAAGTGATCAAAGAGTTTTTTGCTTATGGAACAAGAAATTGTTTCAAGGATAGAAATCGTAAAAACGAATGAAGATGTCTTGGACTGCGAATTCTGTCGAACTTCTAACACAGTGCTTTGAAAATATTTGTCGTCATAATTTTTCTGCACCTTCTTTTCACACAGTGGATCATTTTTAGTTGCAGAGGTAACACTATCCGAGGTCCTTAGTACACCTGACAGCAAACTACCAGAAAGTAGCTGATGACCAACATACTGTGTCCCAATCTGCAGGAGATTAGAACGAAATAGTACATTTCTTGATCCCGCGAATCAGCTATAATCCTGTTAAATCATCCAAACTAATGGATCTGGTTCTGGAGTAGTCACGGCAAGCTAGAAAGCTAGTGTTTTGACAAAGTGTTTGACAAGCTAAGAACTCGAATATCTTCAAATTAGAGTATGATGCATAGGCAGTTAGCTAAAATTAGAAACATGTCCTAATCAAGGAAGAAGATAAGCGTTACTCACTTACTTGATACTTGGTTCCTAAATGGCCTGTCCTGACTGGTTGGCGGGCTTCAGCATAATCTCCATTTTTCGGAGATTTCCTGGTTAAGCCATAGTGGTTCCCTGGAATCCCTAGGTCAGCCGGGCCAATGTCTGTCCCAGGTCTCACCACCGCAGGCAATCGCAGCCCTTGTGGATCAGAGAGAGAGAGAGATTGGCCACCATGCGACTTTGATACCAGGACGGTGGCGGATCCTGGTGTTGGTGTACTCTTAACAAGGCTTCTTGATGGAAACGTCAGACTCGTTCTCAGCTTGGGCGACTCTGCCGGGCGGATGAATCCTCGTTGTGCACACCACAGCACGACACCCAGGAACACCTCCCTGCCACGATGAGGCGCTAAACCGTTGGGAAGAGATAAGCGTTAGTTGTTTGAAAATTCACATCGCTTGGCAGATAAGCTATCTGATTTTGATTTCCCTTCAGTTGGTCGAGCAAAAGTTTAAACCTTTTTAGATCTATTGCCTTATGTGCTACGATTTCGCTAGAAGCAGCGGCATAGGAAGACCTGAGGTTGGCGAAATATGCTCCTGTTATCTAGCACCGGGTATTTAAACAACGAGAATGGAATGCTAAAGTGACAGGGACTAACGTAGTGAAACACTTTAGTGAGATTAAAAAATGTGAGCCATATGCGCGAAAAAACGTCCAGCACACTCGCAGGTGAGGCCGGAAACGATAAATAGTGATGTTTCTAAATCACTTTATTCATACCATAGCAGCTTCATTAGGAGGGACTTATTTCGTGAGTGGTTGTTGTGTTGCGATCACTCGTCATCGCTGAATGAGTCTTCTAGTTATTTCTAGGAAGCACAATGAAAGCTGAACTAATATTGCCTCAACAATAGAATATCCTTTCGGAATGTTTTCTTATTTTGCACGAAAAAACGAACGTTATGAATACGAAGTGATGGCAAATATCTCGTACTCTTTGCCTGGCATTCGCTCGTCATGCACGCGCTTTGTATAAAGTTTGCCAAATTCCTCAAGGAAAACTTCCTACTGTGCACTACGGCATCACCTGTATCACCTGTATTCCCTTTGATCGTCGAGTGACTCGAGCGAGCGCCAAGCAAGTCTTCGAGTTTTCCCTGTCGCGTGCAAGAGTAGCCCAATGGGTTCTACTTGCTCTAGGGACTCGTCGAGCATCATATCTTTCTTCAACGCTCTTTGTGAAGAATTCTGACCATGGGGGTCAGTGGTCTTCCTGCATTACGTTTGACATCCCGAGGAATCCAGTCACTAACGGCTCTTGTTCATCGGTTGTCGTTCATACTCATTACGTGTCCGGCCCACCTTATCTTCGATTGTTTGGCGTACAGAACGGCATCTTTGACTTTTCATCGTTGACCCAGGTCGGTGATTCGGATCCTTCGCTTACTTGTGCGAAACGGGATACTCCTAGTATCGCCCTTTCGACTGCGCATTCGACAACGCTAAGTGACCTTTCATCCTGCTTACGCAGCGACCAAGTTTCTGACGCATTCGTTAGGGCAGGAAGTACCGTTGAGTCGAGAAGGTGGGCACGGAGTCGGGTATTCCTTGTTCTCCTCACTGCATCCTCGATGCTCTTGAAAGCTGCCCAAGTCGCTCATTTCCTTCTGCTCAGCTCTGGCGCTAAGTCGTTCTTCATATTGATTTCCCGACCAAGGTAGACATAACTGAAGCATTCGGAAATATTCGTCCCGTTGAGCGCGAATGGGGCATGTGAAACCAATCCGTTCTTCATGACTATCGTTTTTGTGAGGTTTAGTCGAAGACCAATCTTTCCACAGTCTTTATCAAAGTCGGCAAGCATACGTTCCGCTTGGCTAATGTTTGGTGTTATAAGGACGATGTCATCAGCAAAGCGAAGATGATGTAACTGCCGACCATTGATTTTCAGTTCCTTATTATCCCAGTCCAATGTTCGCATGACGTTCTGGAGGGTGGCGGTAAATAATTTTGGCGAGATGGTATCGCCTTGCCTAACTCCTCTTTTGACGTCAATGTTAATGTCGTTGTAGAATGGTGATATCTTGGTTGTGAAATTTTTGTACTGCTCACGAAGAATCTTTATGTACTGAGTGGGGACTCCTTGACTATCAAGGGCTTCCATGACTGCTTCTATCGTGTGGATGTGGTCCATCGTACTAAATCCTTTTCGAAACCCTGCTTGCTGACATGGTCGAGTGAAAAGTTTGTAGACGACAGACACCAAGCAGACTGGGCGATAGTTGCCGATATCGCGTAGGACACCCTTCTTGAACAATAACACGGTCTTGCTGGTCTTCCACTGATTAGGGCTCTTGCATTCAAAGACAGGTAACGTGTTAGGAGCCTTGCCAGTGTGTTTACGAGGACTGGCGGAAGGTTCTTCAGGTATTCTGGTCTTATCCTGTCCGGACCTGGTGCTGGTTCGATTTTTCATCGACGAAATGGCTTGTCGGATTTCGGAAGGGAGAACCGGTGGTACAACATATCCATCCTCCTTTATTTCATATGACGGAGGGTCGACGTGGCTATCGAATAGATCCTTTCTGGACGCTGTAATTGTTTCGTCTGGGCGTCGGTGTGCAATCATCTTGGTCTTGTAATTGGCGAAGCATCGGTGGGCTTTGCGAATGTTTCTACCAGCCTCTGCAGCTTCGCCCATAACTGCTGCTGTTCTCTCCTTAAGACCTTATTTTATTGCCTCTCTGCATTGTTTTGCAAGTTCGGACGTTAGTTCGCGGTTGTCTGCAGCTGGTTCGATTCCACGCTGTCGTATCAGCTCGAGTGTTTCTGGAGACAGACGTCTCATGGTGACTTTCGAACTCTCAGCTTCATGGCGTTAACGTGAAGATGTTGAGTGAGCCGATCGTATTCTTCGTCTATGTTATCGACGACGTCATCTTCCCAATAGTCGACTAATGAATTGAATAAGACCCAGTTTATGGTAGTTCTGGGACTTCTGTTTTTGAATTTAGCTGCTTTTTCTCCTTTCCGCGAGAAATAGAATCTTGCACGAAGGAGGTGGTGGCCTGATCCAGTGTAGAATTTTGAGACAACAGCGGCATCGGTTAGACAAAACCTTCTATTTACTAAGATGTGGTCTATTTCGTCATGGTACTCTCCATTGGGAGACTCCCACGTCCAATGCTGAGGGTGGGACTTCTGGAATTGCTAATTACCATGGATGGTTTTGGTCGCCATGATAAACTCAGAAAGTTGCCCACTCTCTTCGTTCCCTTCCAATCCGTGGATCCCAATGAGACATTCTTAAGACGTTCTTCTTGGTCCAATATTGGCGTTGAAATCTCCAATGATGACCTTGAAGAATGTATGGTCTTCTCTGTAGAACTTCTTCAACACTGAATAGAACTCTTCGACTTCTTCTTCGTCATAGTTTGATGTCGGCGCGTGAACGACGAAGATTGTCAAAGCCGGCATTGATCCACATCTTTTTTAATCGTAAACGCCCGATTCGGGTTGCAAGCTGTTCGAATGAATCGATTTTCATGGACAAACTCGTGTTGACGAGAACGCCGACGCCGCAGACACGTCTACTGTCGCATGTTTCGAGAAAGCGTTCTTCCCCGGTGTCATAGACGGCGTTGAATGGGTGGCGTCGTTTCGTCTCGGCCAGGCCGATGATGTCGTACCTTATCGTTCTTGCTTGCATGAGCAAGTCCTCTATCGAGGACTCGTATGCAAGTGTACGTGCATTGTAGATACAGATCGTCAACATAGTTCTTTGTAATCCAGTAAGCTTCGATTGGCCCTGAGATTTTAGCAGCCTCTCGTCCTACCCAACGCTGCGAAATTTGATGCTCTTTCGGGCTCAGAGGAATGAGGCCTTTTTTTTTACTGTGTTTAGCATTTCGATACCCACGTATAGCTTGCTGCGATCTGAAGATGGGGGGGCTGGGTATACTCACGGGTAACTTGCCAGGCTCTCCCAGAGTGAACGTGGAGCTTAATTGTTGGAGGCGACTCCTAACCGCCTCCCATATACTTCTCTGTCACTTGATTGCAGGCT
The DNA here is from genome assembly GCA_018806985.1 of Angiostrongylus vasorum. Lineage (NCBI taxonomy): Eukaryota > Metazoa > Nematoda > Chromadorea > Rhabditida > Metastrongylidae > Angiostrongylus > Angiostrongylus vasorum. Next base: position 63,344 of record JADANN010000029.1, on the reverse strand, counting down.
TTTGGCCGAATTGACTCGTAGAATACAATCCGCATTAGCGAGAACGCACCCACACACGTATGCATGAATACGGCTAGTATATGCAGAAAGTATGTGCCAAGTCGGCGCAGCAGAAACAGGGAGTCTATCTCCTGGATCCACCTGCACCTCAGGGAAGCAAAGGTCGCTATTGGCCGGCGGTTAACTCCCCTATCTGTCACCTGGTGACGCGCCACGTAGTCTCGCGACTAACCGGCTCGAGATCCCTCGTGTGAGGTAGATCCGTGCTATTGACCGATACCGAGGTTAATATGAAGTGTATGTTAGGGATAAAGCAAGTTGTTTGTTCCATATTTTCAGGGCGAACATTCTTATCAGGCACAATTTTGGGAACTTTGTCATAGGAGATGGCGGCAAACACTCCGTGTCAATAACTGGAAAGGTCTAATTTCAATTTCAATTTCAGCTCTCACTAGCAGTCGCACGCTTTCCTCCCAATTGCTTCGGTTTATAAAATAGTTGTAGTTCTAATTTAGCGCTGAAACCTTCATGGAATGGTTTTGAATCGATTAATAAGTGAACAGAGAGCGGATAGCAGAGTGGTAGTGTTGTCCGTCATCACGAGCATGATATTAGTTTGATTCCGTTTATAGCCAACCGAGCCAGTTATCCCTCCAGGGTCCAAAAAATTGGTACCGGACTTGTCTGGGAAAAACCACACTCTGAGATCCAACTGGGAACGCTCCAGCACGGCTATCTCAGAACTCCAGGAAGAATTGCTCGATCTACATTTTACTACATTCAAGATGAAATGAAAATCCTCAAGCTACAACGAAAGGCACGCGTTAAATGTTGGAAGATCTTCGTGGACAGTGGATGCGAGGAAACGAATCGAATGTGAGAAGTGCTGGGATCCTCACAATAGACATGAAGACGGGTCGTTTAAATTAGAATAAAAAAAGGTTGAAGTTTCAGATGTCAAAACAAGAAATTTCGATAAATCTATTTCTACGACTTCGAAATCGGACGTGCGTAGAGCAGATGGCCTGAAGCATTATTGTGATAAGAGGCCAATGATAGGAAAAACTTTAACGGACGCACAGTTTGACGTCAGTTTGGAAAAGTTCGTCGTCGTGGACATCCTTTTTGTTGTTGACGACGATGAACTGAAGGGTTTGCTAGAAGCAAATAAACGCACATTTGTTGGAGAAGTTGCAGCAGAGCTTTGTTTACACATCTCAACTATTTAGGCGCATCTAAAAAAGGTGGAAAATCGAAGAAGGTTGTCTAATGGATGCTCCACGAATTGAAGGACAATGAAAGCAATTGTACTGTGATGTGCGACGAGAAATGGTTCCTCTACGACAACCGACGACGATAGTCTCACTAAGTCGCATTTACTGCCTACCGCTTTAAGCATTTAGACAACTTCCTATGCGAGAAATGCTTTAGAAACCAAGCAAAAGCAGAATTTATCGGTTACGTCTTTATTGCCCCTAAAAGTCAGAAATTTTTCGCAGTCTATATAAACTGCTCCGAGCCACGCCTTGCATAACATTTATGTTAAACAAGCCATTGATAGAATACAAAAAAATGCTGTAAAAAGTGATAAACTTTATCCCTCATCAGCGAAAACTTGCGAATTCTAGTGATAACGATTCGAAGTTGTGGTTGACACTTAAAAATCTCTCTTTTAACCACGGCTTTCTCGTTTAGATCAATGCAATGCCAACGGCGAAAGGTTCTTTAAGTAGAAGACTATCTGCAAACGCTACAGATGGGAATGAAGCGTCACTGCAGACACCATGGCCGAAGCTAGAGTGGACAGTGAACATTGCCATTAAAAAACCCTGTCTAACAATCTCGTTCCATGCAACAGAAATATTCTGCGCGTTTTGCCGAGAACCAGGTTACACGTTTCGGTAATGAAAACATCTCTAGAACGTTGTTGATTTTCCACTGACGACGGGGGTTTCATTTGCGGTTTCGTTGCGGTGAACATACGCCATTCATTCATGTGGTGTTTTTTTCGAGTACTAAGTGCTATAGAAGGGCATCAGGATATAACTCACCACACTGTTATTGGAATCCGAACAATGGAGAAGAATGGTAGGGGCCGGCAGAATTTTTTGATAATGAAATCTCTTTATCTCAATTTTGCTATTAGCTATGTGCCAGTCGACTCAATAGCGACTGCTGCAGAGTGTATTATCCGTTGAGAAACAAACTATTATCAACGGATAACAGTAACAACGACAACTCTATATAAAAGAGCATCGCCGGGTGAGAATGCCTGAGTCGAGAGAGATGCTCCACTGAGGTGGATCCGGGTTGATGTGCGACAAAGACGCCACCTTGAGAACGCGAACAACTGTGGACCATCGGCTCAAATGAAGACGAAACCGTCGGAACGTTTACTGAATAAACATCTTTATCAACCTCGTGTAAGCTTAACATCATAAAAACTTTTCATTTCGCATCACCGACTTCATAGGCACAAATTCCTCGCACACAACTTATGTTACCTTCACCTGTCCCTTATATTTGTTTAAATGAAATATGCCAATTTTTAACAGATATATGGAAAATTTTATGCTTTTTGCATTCATTTAACTACGATCTGTTAATGAGCAATATCTGGAAGCACTGCAGGAAGACCACCGACCCGATGGTCAGAGTTCTTCACGAAAAGCCTAGAAGAAAGATATGATGCTCAGCGGGTAGCTAGATCGAGCAGAACCCACTGGACTACTCTTGCACGTGACAGGGAAAAATGGAAGATTTACTGGCACCTGCTCGAGTCACTCGACGATCAACGGGACTACAGCTGGTACAGGTGAAGATGGCGTTTGGGTGCTTTAAAAAGATCTCTCACCGTTTCAATAGTGTAAATCTTGTGTAAATCAATGCTACGGGAAACATTTACACAAGAAAAATCTTTAGAGGAAGAATGAATTAGAAAAAATATGTCCATTACTCAACTTTTCATACACTGTGTATAAAATCTAAATGGTGGAGTTGAAAGTAATGGTAAAGTACTGTTCTTCGTAGACGGATTTTAGAAAACAATGTGTTCTCGTTTCGCTCAGTCCTGTGACGTAGTACTTCATGCAGGTCTTTAATAGAAGCTTCGGATGATAGAGTAGTACGTTATAAAATATCTTTTCTTCTCTGCTGCTGATGGCGCCGCTGATCGATAGAACTAGCTGAGAAACAGGCGAAATGAAGGAAGCGCATGGTGTGGTGGTGAACGCGTTACTCCCGGAAAGGGTAATAGCGCGTTCGTTCCCCACCGCAAACACTTACGTTCCGAAGTTTTGCGAATATCTCAGCAACATTGTGGTTGTGTCTTTTCTTCAGTCCTCCCAGATTTCGACATCCAGACATAGTTCCGACGTTTGAGCGTCGCGCTTACTCGTCTTAGCTAACAGCACAGTATCGGAGGTTCCTTCAAGGTGAGATAAGTGAGGTGTATTATTCTCACTGCTTTTGTGATATGACAACCATGATAGGCTTTTCCATAGCTCTGGTAGAGATTTTACATACTTAACGGCGGCTCATGAAGAATTAGCACACTTCATAAATCGTCAAAAAATTCGAAGAAATGCCTGTTATGCTAAAAGATGCTTATTAATTAGGGATCCGAAAATGACAGCAGAATTCGATGAGTACTGATTGTTTCGTAGCGTTCTGATGGTGCGCAGCTGTACTCTAGTATTGTTAAAACCTCTTCGAATATTAGGCAGCTATAAAATTTGATTCCCAGTGCTATATTACAGAGCTGCAAGCAAAGTATAGTGATAAGCTTTCGTAAACGATAATTCAGTGTCATCATGGGTAACGAACATTCTGAATCATTGTCACGAGACTTCAACGTGGCCAGCATTTTGGCGCCAATATCGAAAGGGTTAAGTGCTGCGAGCATTCGACTCGAGTAATCGTGGCAGTGAAAAAGACGAAGGTAACGGAACGCTAGCTGAGAAGAAGTCGTATGACAGCTTTCTGTTAGCTTTTACCAATAGCCGTGGATTGTTTCAGTCGATTTGGTGACAAATTGGCCACTGTTTTCAAAAAACACTCCATTAAGTGATTTCAATCGTTTATTACAAATATGAAATGAGCGAGGAAATTAACATTAAAACCTAAAAGCTTCTTCCAGCATAAGAAGAATTACGAAGGAGGTAGCGAAATGGCTCAACCTTTCCGTAACTGCCACATCTTGCAATAGTGACTCCTCATACTGATTGCTGAAGGACGAAAATGTTCCTCACTTTTCACAGTCGCTATGGAATTTTAAAAAAGCAGAGTTCTTAGAGATCCAGCACATTACGATGCTCAACATCTGAACCGTTGATAAACCCTTTTCGTATACATTACGAACTAAGTCTAAATTATCATCGGCTAACTCCGATTCTATATCAGTAAGCTGTTCCTTCGCTGATATCACTTACACTGGCTGATCTATTCTGGGTATGTTTGTCAGTACTTCGTAAACCTTCTGTGTGGTAGGCTCGGTCGTCGATATAGCTAACTCTTGGGGATCAGCAGAAAGTTCGCTCGTCGGTTTTTCCTCCTCTTCCTCCCTCACTTGGTGTTGTAACCGTTGTGTTTGCAAACAAATGCTTCCCAGAGGAGTTGGAGCTAAGAATATTATAATATAAGACAAGAAACACGAGCAGGACATTCACTTTTAACATGAATTTGCAATTAGGACAAATGTCTAAGCTCTACAATGATTCCCAGCTTTTGTTTAATTCTAAATATGAAGGAACGGATGAACTTCATCCATTTCTAACAAATTAACCGACATATACTGGGAAGGTTAAACCCCTTGCACAGCCGCCCATATTACCATTCTTACCAGAAAACCACGGTTCTACACGGCACGAGTTCGCTCGCAAAGTGCTCACAAAAAGGATAGGAAGCTCTCGGCGTTGATCAATCCCCTGAGAGATGCGCCATGAATTCGACTTCATTAAGCATCGTTTAGACGTGATTGAATGCATATCTGGCCTTTACAATGACTCGCGGTTGCCTACCGATCTAGCGAGCCAGTGTTGCTATCCTCCCAGACTAGTCTGGCACCAATTTGCCGACCCCGGAGAGAGGTAAGGCTTGGTGGGTCATGGGCGTGGGGGTCGACTCCACGTATGTGTTGCAGAGCGCCTGCGACCACTGCGCCACAAGCGCCCCTTAAGTGCTTATATGAGTCCAGTTATTTTAGTGGTAATAACAATAACTTTTCTCTAAAAGTTTTGCTTCGAAATCGTGTATGAAGCACATTTGGTTGTACAACTGAGACGCACTCATTGCAGCGAACGTCAGTTATCCAAAGAAAACAGTGCTGGCTTTGATATCTCATCTAATCAGTGGTCATCCCATTACCGCTTGGGCTACGCCTTCTAGTCCGACGACTGAACTTGCTTGGATCCCGTTTACCTGAGACATGTGTAGGGATATGATGACGTCTACAAAAAAGAAAAAAAATAGGTCGTTACTGACAATTTTCATTCAATAGATATAGGCCGACAGAATGAAATGTGGGACGTGGTCTCGTGAATTTCCGTGTATAATGACGGCGATGTCAAGTTGCCACTCTGTCTCCTGTTCTTGAACAATTATAAACGTTGAAAAAGGCAAGTTTTCTGTTTTCAGCGAATTCTTCGTGCTCATGAAGCCAAGATGGTGGTTCCAATCAATTTCAGTTTTGTGAACCTCTCATTTCCAAGTTTACCAATGAAATAGGTTTTGCTTGATGTCCTTTTCTTTTGAGAAAATATAGCTTACATTTTGCCGTAAAAGCACGCCACACTGATGTCGACCGTGCCTTTCGATTCTGGACATTTGGCGGCTGCGCAACCAACGCTCCCAATATCCGACCGTTCCATCTGTCCAGGTACAAAATGTTTTTCTTCGCTCGAAGCTATTCTTAGCAAAGTATACCTTATTACGCTCTTTAGTTCTGAATTTCCACTTGAACAACGTTTCAAACAAAACAGTGGTATGTCTAGTGATTGAAGGTCCTTGGTGAAGCTGATAGCTGAAATTTTAATACTTCAGGTATACCACTTGATTTTTTTAGATTTTTTTCAACGGTCATATAAAATGCAGATTGCTACTGATAGAAGTTTGTGTATTCCGGCTCGGAGGATGTTGGAGGCTTTAGTGGGCATCCGACAACTGCTTCGATGGCCAATTTCTCCTGCTCGCAACTGTAGTTCTAAATAACCTGATTTGAGTTATTAATAGAATGGCCCGTCCTCACTGGTTGTGCGGGCACCAACATAATCTCCATTTTTCGGGGATTTACTGGTAAAGTCATTGTGATTTCCTGGAATCCCGAGGGCAGCATGGTCAAAGTCTGCCCCTGATCTTCACCTTCACAGGAAGTCGCAGCCCTTGTGGGTCATAAGGAGATTTGCCACCATGCTGCGACTTTGATACCAGGATGGTGGTGGACCCTAGTATTGGCTTACTCTCGTCTGGCCTTCCAATTCTAAATAAACTGGTATTAATTAGTATTAAATCCTTCCATTTCACATATCCCTTTGTTTGTCTCGGCACATAAAGAAATCCCGTTCTGTGTACGGTGCACGGATAATGGTAATTAAAAAGTTCATTGAAGTGGATGTAATTGTAAAGTCGACCAAAGTTATTTAAGCCTTATGCGTGGAGGAGCGGCATAATGGAAGAGAAAACAATTTTGGATCCAACCTTGAAGACAGACGATCTACACCTGGGATAATTGCTTGAAAGGCCATTATAAACTCCCAGTTCGATCAAATTTAAGAATCGCAGGATTCTTCTCCGCAATGTATATCGATGGATTATATCTCGCGATTCGACAACAGTGTGGATTACTCGGATACGAATCTATCAAAGTACGGAATACGAATCGTGAAATCCGTCATCTATTGGTCATATTAGACTGTCTGCCTCCAAGGTTATTTTTTTTTGCCTTCGGAGCAAGATATTTTAATTTCCTCACTAGTACCGATCACTTGAATTCAGACAGCCCTGCCATGCATTAGCTTAATTTACCACTGTTGCTCATTTGCACAACGGCTGCTGCTATTGTCGACTACTATCGCTAGATGGTGGCCCTAAATATCATTTCTCGATTGTTGTTGTTGAGTGGCTTGTTGATGAGGTGTTGCAAAATTCATATCATTAAGCGAAGACGACTCACCTGAAGCGTAGAGTATGCGATGGAGGACATTCTTAATTCATATCAGCTAGCTGAATAACCATCCCAACGGTTTACTGCCTCATCGTGGCTGGGAGGTGTTTCTGGGTATCGGACTGCGATGTACAGCGGAAGGATTAGTACCTCAGCAGGGTCTCCCAGGCTGAGGAGTCCAGCGTTTCCGTCAGGAAGCCTAGCTAAGAGTAAACCAATACCAAGATCCACCACTGTCCTCGTATCAAAGTCGAATGGTGGCAAATCTCTCTCTCCCTGATCCACGAGAGGTACAACTGCCTGTGGTGGTTAAGACCTAAGGAAGACTTTGGCCAGGCTGACCGCGGGATGCCAGGGAAACACAATGGCTTAGCCAGTAAATGTCCAAAAAATGGTGATTATGCTGGAGCCCGTGCAACCAATAAATATGTGCCGTTCAAGTACCAAGTCCAAGTATCAAGTAACTGAACTATATGATCAATAGCTGGTTAATTAGAATCTCGTGATGGACGATCACAAAGATACATATGCTGGAAAACACAACCAAAATTAACAGTAAATGAACACCCGAAATCTTTTTGGATAGAGTAGAGTTTAACGGTAGAATTCTTACCAACGGTGGCAGTGCATTTGCGTTGCGAACTTTTTCCGTGAAGATCTTTCACGAGATCTTGAAAGTATTCACTGCGCTCAGCTCCACAAACATAATCTCTTGCATCCAGCAGGACCTGCAAAATTGAGTATAGTGTCATTCTTACTGCCAGAAATAGCATCATCTGATGTTCTTACCAGTGTCAGTAACAAAAACAACAGAACGTAACTGGTGTACATTACGTTGTATGGTGGCCTAAAGAGGGTTAGAATGAAACAGGACTTGTGAATCATCTCTAAAGCTTTCGTAACTTAATGGGTATTGTCTACACGATAGTCGACCCTGTTTTGGAGCGGGCATAACCGACAGACTGTGTTTCGAAAAACTACTGATATCAGTAATGAACATGCATTGAGTTAGACGATTCCAAAAATATGTTTGTATTACGCGTTTTTGAAATCATCACATAGCCTTAAAATTTATTCGGTGAATAGCCTTAGGTCATAACAAAAAGCTCATTATATTGACCAACCTCCCAACGGTTTACCGCCTCATCGTGGCTGGGGAGGTGTTCCTGGGTGTCGGACTGCGATGTACAGTGGGGGATCCATCCCCCTGGCAGGGTCTCCCAAGCCGAGAAGGAGTCCGGTGTTTCCATCAGGAAGCCTAGCTAAGAGGAAACAAATACCAGAATCCAACACCATCCTGGTATTATGGTGGCAAATCTCCCTCTGATCCACAAGGGCCGCGACTTCTTGTTGTGGTGAAGACCTGGGGCAGACTTTGGCTAGGGTGACCTCGGGTTTCCAGGAAACCACAATGGCTTAACCAGCAAATTTCCGAAAAATGGAGACTGTGCAGGGGGTCCGCACAACCAACGAGGTTGGGTCGTTCAAGTATCAAGTATCAAGTGTAGTGACCAAACCAGAATAATGTCAATGGAGATCAGCTTACCGTTTTCTTTTTGAAGAATGAAACCACTGCTTGTGGTTCACATGAAATGAACAATTAAACTTACTCAAATCAGCAAATAAGCATGACGGCAGGGGGATAAGCCACGTGTGATGGGAACAAATTCTTTCCTTGTATTCGCTATTGTTGTAGGCAGATGCTTCCCAGAGAAGTCGGAGCTAATAGGAATAACAGAACAGAAGCAGCGCACTTAAGATCTGCTTTTTTGACATCCGTTCGCGTTCAGGGCCAATGTGGAAGTTCACAGATGCCTTACAGCTCCATTTCGGTTTTAAATATAATAAAAGAAGGGCGATTTATTTACTTTTAAGCAAACTGAGTATAATCAGTGACTTCCGGCATAACCGGCGATACTAACTCCTTCCAGAAACCACGGCGACTAGCTCCTCTAAACGGCATGAGTTCGCTAGTTAAGGGCTTGTATGAGATTACTCATAGTAGAGTAACAAGAAATCATCTTTAAAGGCTTGGTTTCTGTTCACGTATAGCGTATTTTTTGGATACGCAACTCAGACGGTGTCATTGATGCAGGCCACAATTGTTCAACGAGAAGTCTGTTCCACCCTAAAATTGTTTCCATACACGGAAGCAAATGGTTGATATAACATACAAACACGCCTGCTATAGCTTAGGTGATCGTCCAAAAGAATTCACGCTTGTATTTCCGTTGAGTCCCCACTTTGCACTCTTTTTCTTTCGTTCTTCTGTCATATGTCCTACCTCTTACATGATCTGCCAACCCAGTTTCGCTATCGATGTGTGATGCCTTGGGTCTCGAAGATGGTCTCGAAGATTCGAGATTCGGATTTCGACTAGATTTTGTTCCATTTGTATCCAGAAGTTAATGTTCTAGCGCTTTTGCGCACTGCTCTGCATTCTGTGCATGGTTGAAATATCAGCGCACGTCGCTGTTGCACAACAGAGCGCTGCGAGGGCTGCTGAGTTGAAAAGGTGGGGGGCAGAGTTTTGCGTCTGTTAATTGGTCTATGGCCTTGAGAAGCTCGAATGAAGCCCATGTTGCTCTCTTCGTCTCTTTAATTCATCGTTTGTGTTGTTCTCCATTTTCACAGAACGTCGAAGGTAGCGTATGAGGGGGTTCTAATGAGATCAAGAAATCACCCATTTTGATTTGTTCACGTTCACACCATGTACTGTGTGTTGTTCTCCCAATTTATGTGCAGTCCAATCTTTTACCCCCGCTTTGTTGAGGCTATTGAACATCGTCTCTGCTTTGCTGGTAGTCCTCGAAAAGATGACGATGACAACTATGGAACCAACATTTGAGAGCAAATTTCATTAATACGTACTTTCTTCTAGTTTTAGTGGGGTGACTTCATTGTCCACAACAATGCGGCAGTAAGCGGCTTTGGCAGTATCGTCTTATCAAACACCTTTCTCTGAAGGAATTGTTAGGTTTCGATGGAAAAGTTGCTTTTGTGATGGGCGTCCGATAAAAGTTGCTAGTATTCGGACATAGGATGGGTACGCTCTCTGGTCGACGAGCGCTAGTAGGATTGCAACCGTTTTGCCGTTTTTTGATTCCTTTTTTCGTAGTTGATAAAGGCTAGGACAAGAAGAATACAGCACTCCGGCCAAGCATCTACGACCTCGACATGATTAGATGTAGTCCAAATAGTAGAATCCCTTTCAGGGTCTTGGTTGGTCAACTAGTTGTGCTCCATTAGAGGTCTTTAATATGCACAAAAGAATTATGTTCGTGAACCGCTTGTAAAGCGAACTCAACAGGCACATTGGATAGCAGTTACGAAGATTCCTTCGGTCACCCTTCTTGGGTAGAACGAAAGCATGCAATATCTCTTCTAGTGTGCAATTTTCGTTTTCTGAGGATAAGATATCATATGGTTGCGAGAAGCACTTATAATTTGTGGCCCCAAGCTCTTAAGAAGTAGATGTTATTGTCGGGTCCTATATCTGCGCTTCTCGTCATGGTTACTATGGCTATTTGAACATTAGAGGGTGGAATCCATGAGGTTTTTTTACTAGCTGCGGCTTCGAGGTTCGAGGCTCGGTTTCGGAGTTTGAAAGGTTCATGTAGAAATTTTCAGTTACCAGTCATATCATGATAGGGCATTGTGATAATCTCGTTCTAGCTCATTAGGGCAACAGTAGGACATTATATCCGCAAAGATCCGGCGAAATTTCTTTAGGCTTGATCGGTTTTGAGTTGCTTCCATTAGTTTTTTTTGCTTATACTGATGTAAATCGTGCTACAATGACAATTTCTTACGTGCTAATTAGGAACGCAGTTAACTGTTGTCTAATGCCGACGATAACAGAAAGTCGGTCTTGGGAGTTACAACGCTGGTGATTTTCCAATGCTGCTCTCTTTGTGGGCACCATAATGTCCATTGCGATACGGACCAAACAACCGTATAGGCTCTTAACCTTTTTATTTACTTCCGACTCCTTTTAGTCGCAATTCATGTTGATGGCAGTGATCGATAGAACTAGCTGAGGGACAAGCGAAACGAAGGACCCGCATGGTGTAGTGGTGAACGCGTTAGTCCCCGGAAAGAGGAGTAGCGCATTCGTTCCTCACCGCAGACACCTGCTGTCCGGAGTTTTGCAAATTCTGCCGCAACAAGCATATTCATTCGATAGATAATCGAAAGAAGATCAAAATGGGTGGGATGACACCAAAAATCGCATTCTCTGCAATTGACGAATTGTAACAAACATTTCGATAATGTTCGCTGCCCGATAGTTCAAAGAAATAGTGGCTTTTTTCGATTGGTAAGCTGGCAGGCGGTTGATAAATAGATTTATTCGGCCAACGTTTCGATGTTTTTTTCTTCATTAGAGCCGATTATCCGAAGATGAACAAGTGTGAGCCATCGGCTCGGATCATCGGCTCTGATAAAAAACGAAGACGTCGAAACAGAGGCCGAATAGATAGATCATCTATGAATCTCGCGTTAGCTTATTAATCCAAAAAGGCACTGATTAACGCCACCGAGCTTAAATCCACTTCATCTCCATCTATTCTATTCCACGATTCTTACTGCCTTAGTGTGCACCTAGAAAAGCCGAGCAATTTTTCTCTAACCACGGCTGCTAGAGTGTAATGCAACCAGTTTGAAAGATCAATAACTGCCGTCGGTCGGGTAGCAAGATGATAAAGTCGGAGCATGTCTTCACACACAAATCCCTATATTTGGACCTACATCCAAAGATCATGGAAATTAGAAACGCAGCCATATATGCCATTATGTCGGAAGTCGGAAATTGCACAAATACGGTTCAACAAAGAAAAATCATGACTAGGTGGACTGTGAGATGAGAGAAGAAATGGCATCACGACTGGTTATTAATTAGTGCACAATGTTTTGAATTCTCTGGAACACCTGCCTCACTTACTTCATTCTTGAACGGTCCGTTATCACTGGTTTTGCCGGCCTCAGCAAAATCACCATTTTTCGGAAATTTGCTGCTTAAACCATTGTGGTTCCCTGGAATCCCCCAGGTTAGCCTGGCCAAAGTCTGCCCCCAGGTCTTCACCACCACAGGCAGTCGCAGCCATTGTGGATCAGAGGGAGATTTACCACCATGCAACTTTGATACCATGACGGTGGTGGATCATGATAGGTTTACTCTTAGCTAGGCTTCCTGATGGAAACGCCAGCCTCCTTTTCACCTCGGGAGACCCTTTCGAGATAGGAAGAGTGAATCGCCTCGCTTTAAATCGTAGCCGGACACCCCTGCAACACCTCCCAACCACGATGAGGCAGTAAACCACTGGGAGGATTACCTGCCTCATATGGCGAAATGAACAATTTTAGAAAACTACAAAATTGGTGCAATAAGAAGTCGTTAGTAAAGGTCATATGACGGATATGGACCTGTGAAGGTTCAAAGTGGTCAAAAACAGACGGCAGTAGGTAGCAGCTATGGTCTTAAAAGGGGTACGTGTAAAAAGGGGCCTTGTGGACTTGTTGTGCGACCTGTGGTGCTGTTGATATCGAGCTGCTCGAGTAGTGTAAAATGAGCAACTCTGTGGAGAACTGAAGTCATGTCGATTTAGTAAGTCTCTGTAGATTGAATGCAAAGAACAACGTCGAACAGCCAAAAGGAAGAGGAAGCAACTTAATTATCTCTGAAATGCATCCGTAATAAAGCCAGTTGTCAGCTTATTCCAAATCCGCAATGGTTGTAATCGCCACTCTCTGTCCCTTATAGAAAATCCTGAGTGTTGATTCCTCTTCTCGTCCTATTAGAGTCACTACTTCACCTCTCACTAGCAATTACATTCTTGCTTCCAATTTATACCTCTCTCTTGAGAATTTTCGTTTTATAAGATAACTGAAACTTCCATTTCGCGGTCTGAAATCTTCATGGAATAGTTTTGAGTAGTTCAATGACTGAAGATCTGCTTCATTGTTCAACAAAACGTTTTCATTGAACGTGTTCTGTCAGTGTAAACATAAAGCCTGCCACAAATTACCGTTTCCCTCGGCTGTAGTTCATATTTTTATGAAACTTTCACATAAACGGAAAATATGCTTGGTACTAACGTGTTGAAGTTAATATGCAGGCGAACAATATTCGTTCTCAATATAAGGGCATTATCGAGTAATATTCAACCTCAACGACAACAAGGGCTAGTGTGGCGCTGTGTCGGAGGCACCCTGCAAAACACACGTGGAATCGATTCCTGCGCCCATGGCACACCAATCCTTCCATCCGTTAGACGTTAGTAAATTGATACTAGACTTGTCTGGGAAGATAGCAGCACTGGCTCGATACATCGGTAGGGCACCGCGAGTCATTGTCAAGGCCAGATATGCAATCATTCAGCTCCATCGATGCTCAATGGAGTCGAAAGCACGGCGCATCCCTCAGGGATCTACGTCGGAAGATTTTTTCCTTTATTTTTTTTTATCCAATAGTTTTGTTTTAGCATAAAATGAAATTTCTACAATCACCAATATAGGGTTGTTCGGAGATTAATATCGGGGTTGTAAATTCCTTCTTCATACTGGCAGTAGGTTTTTTTTTGAATTTTGTACTTCATTTCTTCCGACCGTCGTTCATAGATGTGATTTTGTAAGAGTGTGTAATGGGCTGCCTTTAGAGGATTCGTTGACTACTCGCTTTTTCCCGGGAATCTTAGGACAAAGGCGTTACATCGTTTTCCGGTCTTCATATACTCAGAAACGTTGGGCAAACACCAACAATCCACAAATGAATCACAGGGAAGAATGCCTTGTTATTCCGCGTGATCTCGCACAGTGACTCATATTGGCGTTCGTCGCAGCGACTTATTTCCAGTCGGCATGAACTCTGTCCTGTTGATCTTCACATCGAAGACTCAGTAGAAGAGTTATAGAAAACTGTACGTGTTTCCGTTCAAGTTTTCGAGGTATATGGCTAGCAGAATTGCTGTCAGCTTAACCTTTGCAGGCTCTGAAGCAAGTGCAGTTCGCTGAAGCGTCAGCTACTATAAATAGGTAGTATAATAAGAACTCTTGTGTGCCCATCGGGAAAACAGAGAATTATTAACCGATACCGAGGTTAATATGAACTGTATGCTAGGGATAAAGCAAGTTATTTGTTTCACATTTTCAGGGCGAACACTCTTATCAGACACAATTTTTGGCAACTTTGTCATAGGAGGTGCCAGCAAGCACTCCATGTCAATAACTGGAAAGGTCTAATTAGTATGAGGATGAAGAGGCTAACGCATAACGCAAATGCCATCTCGACTGGCTATTGGTGTTCGTAGTGTGTGCAACCAATAAACATTTGTAGGTGCAACTCCTTGAATCAAACTAACTCCAATCTCGCTCTAAGGATGTTCAAATGAGATAAGTGGTCTGTGTCTACAAAAGATTGGATTGCCTTTTACATGTCGTCTATTATCGGACTTCGAGGAGACGGATAGCTCAGTGATAGTGATGTCCGTCATCACAAGCGTGGTGCTAGTTCGATTCCGCTCTGGGCCAACCAAGCCTCTCATCCCTCCGGGGGTCGGGAAATTGGTAGAGGACTTGTCTGGGAAAAAAATCACTCTCTGCAATTTAATTGGGAACGCTCCAGCCCAGCCATCTCTAGACTCCAGGGATACTTTTTTTTTATTTACTGCCTTTTCCTAGCTTTCTTGGCAGGGTATTATTTGTGAAACAACCACAATGATGCTGAGATATTTGTAAAACTCCGGACCGCAGGTGTCTGCAGTGGGGAACGAACGCACTATTGTCCTTTCCGGGGAGTAACGCGTTCACCACCACACCATTCGGGTCCTTCGTTTCGCCTGTCTCAAAATATCTCAGCACCGTTGTAGTTACATCTCTAAAGTCTTCGTAATTTAATGGGTCCTGTCTGTACGATAGTTGACCGTGTTTTGGAGTACGCATAAGCGATAGATTGTGTTTCGAAAGAGTGTTGACATCAATTAAGGACATGCACTGAGTTAAATGATTCCAAAATATGTTTTTATTGCACGTTCCTAAAAATCATCATATAGCCTTAATTTTTATTCGGTGGATAGCTTTAGGTTATAATAAAAGCTCAGTATATTGACCAACCTCCCAACGGTTTACCGCCTCATCGTGGCTGGGAGGTGTTCCTGGGTGTCGGACTGCGATGTACAGTGGGGGGATTCATCCCCTGGCAGGGTCGCCCAAGCTGAGAAGGAGCCCGGCGTTTCCATCAGGAAGCCTTGCTAAGAGTAAACCAATACCAGGATCCACCACCGTCCTGGTATCGAAGCAGTCGCATGGTAGCAAATCTTCCTCTGATCCACAAGTGCTGCGACTGCCTGTGGTGGTGATGACCCAGGGCGACTTTGGCCAGGCTCACCTCGGGATTTCAGGGAACCATAATGGCTTAACCAGCAAATCTCCAAAAAATGGAGATTAGGTCCGTACAACCAATGAGGACGGGTCGTTCAAGTATCAACTATCAAGTGTATTGAGCAAACCAGAAATATGCCAATCGAGTTCAGTTCACCGTTTTCTTTTGAAGAATGAAACCACCGCTTGCGGTTCAAATGAAATGAACAATTAATCTTACTCAGATTAGCAATTAAGCATGAGAGCAGGGGGATAAGCCAAGAGTGATAGTAACAATTTTTGTCCCTTCTATTCGCTATTGTTGTTAATAATAATAATAATAATAATAATAATAATAATAATAATAATAATAATAATATTAATAATATTAATGGTAATAATAACAGAACAGAAGCAGCGCACTTAAGATATGCTTTTTTGACATCAATTCGCATTAAGGGCGATGTGGAAGTTTCATGATGCCTTACAGCTCCATTTCAGTTTCAGATATAAAAAAGAGATGTGATTTACTTACTTTTAAGCAAGATGATCGAGGACGTATAATCAATGATTTCCGGCATAACCCGCGGTACTTACAACTCCTTCCAGAAACCACGGCGATTAGCTGCTCTAAACGGTATGACTTCGCTAGTTAAGGGTTTGTATGAGTCTACTAATAGTAGAAGTAGTAATGAGAATTATTCGCTAAAGATTTAGTTTCTATTCACGTATGGTGTACTTCTTGGATGCGCAACTCGAATGGAGTCATTGTCGTAGGCCACAATTGTTCAACGAGAAGTCTGTTTCACCTTAAATTGTTTTCATCTATGGAAGCAGATGGTTGATGTAACTAACGAGCATGCCTACATATAGCATGGGTGATCGTCCAAGAGGATTCACGCTTGCATTCTCCTAGAATCCACTCTGCAGTCTTTTCTTCCTTTCATCTGTCATGTGTACTTCCCATAATATGACCTGCCAATCTAGTTTTGCCATCGATATGTGATACCTTGGGTCTCGAGCACGGTTTCAAAGATCTGAGATTCGGCTAGATTTGGCGTCGGTTACACTTCAGAACTTAACGTCCCACCGCTTCTACATAGTGCGCTCCATTCTGTGCATGGTTGAAATATCCGCGCACGTTCCGTTCCGCAACAGAGCCCTGGGAGGTCTGCTGAGTTGAAAAGGTGGGGCAGAGCTTTTTGTCCTTTAATTGGTCTGTGAACTTCAGAGGCTCGAATGCGGCTTTTGCTGCTCTCTTTCGTCGGTTTAATTCCTCGTTTGTATTGTACGCCATTTTCACAGAACGTCGAAGGAACGCGTTTGAGTGTGCGATCAAGGAACTATACATTTTGATTTGTTCCCCTTCGCACCATGGGTTCTCCATTAACTAAGTCTTCGCGCTATTTAAGTGTGGTCGAATCATTTTTTTCCATATTTCTTTGAGTATAATGAACATCGTCTCTGCTTCAATGACACTACTCGAAAAGACGATAGCGTCCACGGAACGAACATTTGAGAGCAATTTTCGTCAATTCTTACTAACTTCTCGTTTCAGTCTTCATTGTCCACAACAGTGCGGCTGTAAACAGCTGTGGTAATACCTTCTTATCAAACAGCTTTCTCTGAAGGAATTGTTAGGTGTCGATGGAAAAGTTGTGTTTTTGTGACGCGTGTCCGATGAAAGTTGCTAGTATTCGGACATAGGATGGGTACGCTCTCTGGTCGACGAGCGCTAGTAGGAATGCAAACCGTTTTGCCGTTTTTGATTCTTTTTTTCGTAGTTGATAAATGCTAGGACAAGAAGAATACAGCATTCTTGCCATGCATCTATGACCTCGACATGGCTGGATGTGATCCAAATAGTAGAATCCCTGTCGGAGTCTTGGTTGGTCAACTAGTTGTGCTCCATTAAAGGTCTTTAATATGCACAAAAGGATAATGTTCGTGAACAGCTTGTAAAGTGAACTCAACAGGCACATTGGATAGCAGTTACGAAGATTCCTTCGGTCACCCTTCTTGGGTAGAACGATAGCATTCAATATCTCTTCTAGTGCGCGATTTTCGTTGCACTTATAATTTGTGGCTCCAAGCTCTAAAAAAATAGATGTTATTGTTGGGTCCTATATCTGTGTTTCTCGTCATGGTTGCTGCGGCTATTTGAAAACCAGAGGGCAAAATCGTGAGGTTTTTTTACAAGCTGCGACTTCGGCGTTCGAGGCTCGGTTTCGGAGCTTAAAAGATTCATATAGAACTTTTCAGTACCAATCATATCGTGGTACGGCGCAATGACAGTCTCGTCCTAGCTCATTAGGGCGGATAGTGGAACATTATAATCGCAAGGATCCGACGCCATTTCTCTAGGCTTGATCGTTTTTGAGTTGCTTCCAGTAGTTTTTTTCCTTATACTGGTGTAAATCGTGCTGCAGTAACCAATAACGATTTTACGTGGTGATTAAGAACGCAGTGAACTATTGATCAATGCCGACGATAATAGAAAATCGCTCTTGGGAGTTACAACCATGATGGTTTTATACCACTGCTCTCTTTGTGGACTCCATAATGTCCATTGCGATCCGGACCAAACAACCGTATGGGCACTTAACCTTCTTATTTACTGCGTACTCTTTTTAATCGCAACTAATGCTGATGGCAGTGATGGTTAGAACTAGCTGAGACGCAGGCGAAACGAAGGACTCGCATGGTGTGGTGTGAACGCGTTAGTCCCCGGAAAGGGTAACAGAGCGTTCGTTCCTCACCGGAGACACCTGCTGTCCGGAGTTTTGCAAATTCTACCGCAGAAAGCATATTCATTCGATGGATAATCGAAAGAAGATCAAAAGGGGGTGGTATGAGACCAAAGATCCCATTCTCTGCAATTGACGATTTGTAGCAAACATTTCGACAATGTTCCCTGCCCGGTAGTTTAACCAAATAGTGGCTTTTTCGATTGGCAAGCTAGCAGATGGTTGTTAAATAGATTTATTCGGCCAACGTTTCGATGCCTTTTCTCCATTGGAGCCGATTATCCGAAGATGAACAACTGTGAGCGATCGACTCGGATCATCGGCTCTGATAAAAACGAAGACGTCGAAACAGAGGCCGAATAGATAGATCATCTATGAACCTCGTATTAGCTTATTAATTCAAGAGGCACTGATTAATGCCACCAAACTTAAATCCACTCCATCTCCATCTATTCTATTCCACGATTCTTACTGCCTTAGTGTGCACCTAGAAAAGCCGAGCAATTTTCTCTAACCATGGCTGCTTGAGTGTAATGCAACCAGTTTGAGAGATCAATAACTACCGTCGGTCGGGTAGCAAGATGATAAAGTCGGAGCATGTCTTCACACACAAATCCCTATATTTGGACCTACATCCAAAGATCATGGAAATTAGAAATGCAGCCATATATGCCATTATGTCAGAAGTCGGAAATTGTACAATTATGGTTCAACAAAGAAAAATCATGGGTAGGTGGACCGTGAGATGAGAGAAGAAATAGGGTCACGACTGACCATCAATTAGTGCACACTGTTTTGAATTCCCTGGAATACCTGCCTTACTTACTTCATTCTTGAACGGCCCGTCATCACTGGTTGTGCCGGCCTCAGCAAAATCACCATTTTTCGGAAATTTGCTGCTTAAACCATTGTGGTTCCTTGGAATCCCGAGGTTAGCCTGGCCAAAGTCTGCCCCAGGTCTTCACCACCACAGGCAGTCGCAGCCGTTGTGGATCAGAGGGAGATTTATCACCATGCAACTTTGATACCATGACGGTGGTGGATCATGGTAGGTTTACTCTTAGCTAGGCTTCCTGATGGAAACGCCAGCCTCCTTTTTCACCTTTGGAGACCCTTTCGGGATGGGAAGAGTGAATCGCCCCGCTTTAAATCGTAGCCGGACACCCTGCAACACCTCCCCAACCACGATGAGGCGGTAAACCGCTCGGAGGATTACATGCCTCATATGGCGAAATGAACAATTTTAGAAAGCTACAAAATTAGTGCAACGAGAAATCGTTAGTAAAGGTCATATGACGGATATGGACCTGTAAATGTTCAAAGTGGTCAAAAACAGACGGCAGTAATTAGCAGCTATGGTTTTAAAAGGGGTACGTGTAGAGTCAGATTTTGTGGATTCTTAAATTTGCAGTGTTACCTTTTTATTTACCGCCTATTATTATTTTTCACGGCAGGGTAAGAGGTGAAATACAAATACTATGATGTTGAGATATTTACAAAGCATGGATTCCAGGATTCCAGGCCAGGTCGAGTTCGGGTTCACCCGTTCCTGGTGTTCATGTTCTACCCACTGCACCACTGTTGCCATTTTCCCTTTCTTTCAAAAAGTATTCTACCTAACGGTGCCACTGCCAGCCATTCGTCAATGGGAATAATCTAGAGAGCGAAATCGTGGGCTCGACTGCGCAATCGGTTCAAGTTTTGCAAATAATCCGGCATTACAGTAGTTGTATCTTACATCACACCCTGGCGTGAAAAAATAATAACAGGCAGAAAATAAAAAGTTTACATCGTGATTTCGATTGCATCCTTGGCTCAGCTGAGCTCAGTGCAGAGTGATCCTGTACAGATCATTCCCGTTGACAGGTCTTTGCTGATGATATCATCAAGTAGAAAACTGGCTGAGAGAAAGCCAAAGCAAGGGCCTCAATGGTGCCGTACCTAATGCGTGAGCCTTCGCAGAGGGTAATCGCCTCTTTGGTCTGACTGAAATTTGCTGTTAACAGAGCTAGCATATTTGAGCTTAGAAGTTCTTTGCATTCGATAGACCCTCTCACGAAATAACAAAAAACCACAGCCTTTCATAGCATTATGAAGAACTATCTGCTTCATAAATTGTCAAAATTCTGAAGAAATGCTTGTAACACTGCAACTACTTATGATTGAAATATCCGAGAACAACAACAGTAATCCCCACGACTTAACACTAACCTCGGCATTGATCAAATATTTCTCAATATTCTTGTTGAGTAAACGCGAGATGTTCCACTATTCTTCATTCCGGTAGTTCAAAGCCTGGGAGGGCATATTGATATGCAATTTATTGCGCCAAATGCTTCAGTAAGGGTAGCACAGTAGTAGCGATGTCCGTCGTGACGAGCATGGTGCTAGTTCGATTCCACTCCGGGCCAACCAAGCCTGTTATAGCTACGGGGTCGGGAAATTGGTACTGGACTTGGCTGGGAAAAAACCACTCTTTGCAATCCAACTGTGAACGCTACAGCTCGCCTCTCCCAGGACTCCAGCGAGAAGCGACTTTACCAACATTCTACGACATTCAAGATGAAATGAGAAATCTTCAAGCAGCAGCCGAAGTCACACACAAAAAGTTGAAAGATCTTCGCGGACAAGGGATGCGAGGAAACGAATCGAAAGTAAGAAGTGCTGGGAACCGCACAGTAGAAATGAAGACGGGTCATATAAAACTAAAAAAAAATTTAGAAAAATGCTTCAATAACACACACTGTAAGACGAAAATCTGAATGGCAATGACACGTTCAACAGCCTCTTGAAAACCCATCCTTTTCTACTCGCCTTCCATTGGGGCAGAACAGCTGATCAAAGTCGCATATGGTTGATAAGTGCGCAATCCGACACCAAAAGCCGATGATCCTCTGTGATCTCTGGGTACTCCCACCTGGCATTCATTAGAGGGTTATTGGTATTTATCAAGAATGCCTCAAGAATTTTGCGCGCTGGTCTTTTTTGCATTCTGTGCGAGGATAGTGCTTTTTAAATCAGAATCGTCTCCGCTGTGCTTCTGAAAGAAGACTTAACATATTCAACTAGCCTTTCAAGCGCTTTCAACCATTTTCATTGGCTTCCATTTGACATCATCATGGGTCATGAATCTCTCGGTTCATAGATGCATGAACCAGATCGTAGTTAATATTTAGTGCGGCGAACATTTCTGCGTCAGTGCAATATGCATTCTGTTGCATCTTTTGTACCGTACATCTTGATTTCAGTGCGCACCTGTGTGTTCCAATAGCACACCATCCAATGGGACTACCACGCGAAAATGGCCGTGGTTGTAAAGGGGTTGAATTCTTCTATTGTAGCAACAATTTAGTGCACAGCATTTACTAAAAGTGCTTCTCTTCCAACACTTTCACATAAACACATCGATTTCTGATCGCATAACAACTTGACGACCCTTTGTAGTCAATCGATTTAACCACTGTTCTCATGTTCTCAATAAAATAAACCTTAATCCATCAACTGAGGTCAGTCGTTTATTACACATATGAATTGAGCAAACAAATTGATATCAGAACCGAAAAGCTTCATTTAGTAGTTCCAGCACGATGAAGGCAACGAAAAAAGAGAGAGGAAGGGCCATTCCTATCCAGGGCTTCCACATTTTCCATTACCACATCCGCTTTTTTGACTCTTACAAAACCGAAAACGTTTTCCAGTTTTTACAATCACTTCAGACGTTTCACGAGATCCTGAAAGCATTCACTTCCTTCACCTTCACAAATATAATCTCTTGCGTCCAGAAAGGCCTGTAAAATTGATATAGTGTCATACTTACTGACAGAAATAGCATCACTTGATGCTCTTACCACTGTCAACAGCAAAACTACAAGAACGTAACTGGTGCAAATTATGTTGTGTGGCGATCTAAAAAAGACTGGTATGAAGCTGGACATTTTAATCATCTCTGAAGTATTCAAAACTTAATGGATCCTGTTTATACAGTGGTTGGTCCTGCTTTGGAGCAGGCAGTAGGGACACATTGTGCTTCGAAAGAGTGTTTGTTGACCGACATCAATTCAGAACTAGCATTGAGTGAGAGGATTTCAAAGTACGTTGTTGGTGCGCGTTCTCGAAATCCCATTGTTGACTTTTTTCACAGTTTCACCTTTTTTCTGAGGGAAGACCCACTACATGGCCACATTTTTTTTATTCGATGAATAGTCTTTAGTCTTAATAAAAATCTAGTACATTGAGCATACCAAATATGTGCCAGTTGAAGATGACTCACCGTTCCCTTTGCAGATTCAGGCCACCGTTTTTGGTTCACATACAATGAAAAATCAACCTTACTGAAATCAGAAAAATTAGTTTCAGATAAGGCGGTGAGTCACTTGTGATAGCGACAAAGACATGAAGCTTTCATCTCCTACGAGCAGCTTCAAGATTTTCACGGGGATGGGACAACGATGAAGAGTGAAGCAATTTTGAATTTCAACGGCAAGACATTGTGTGGTTTGGGTCTTATTAGCAATAAATGCTAAAGTATTATTTATACATGAGCTTCTTTCGGTCATTTTCTTGCATCTCAACTTGTTCGCTTTAAGTCTAAGCTTTCAGAAAAGCCACTGCATAATGTAAATGTTTTATACCAAGGAAATATTTCCTAAGACGGTTTCCGTGAAACTGTCGCCTATTTGAAATATGCTGAAAAGGTTACTGCAATTGCGCAGCGGGTAGACCACTCAGCGTCCGAATAAAGGAACACTTAATGGGTAAACTTAAATCGAATACCTCACTGAACACTCAGAGGACGCAGAGACATAACGAGGAAGACTTTGTAGCGGTTATGATCCTCGCACAGGAATCGAAAACACATGCGCGCAAAACTCTCGAGCCATTCTGGATTAATTCCAAGAATCCGAAAATGGACCGCATGGGGGAATGTCTCATAACCAGTTGTGATATTGGGCAGCATTCAAACCTGCTGTTCTAATGTGAGGGGCACATTACGCTTCCGCGTAAACTACGCGCGGTTCGTCTCCACGTGGCATATTCAGTGGAAGAGTCGTAGAAAGCGGTGAGTGTGCAAAGAAGCTATTCTGTGTTCAATGTGATTGAAATCTTGACTTAGCGTTTTCTCTATTTGCTTATGGAGGTGTTTGGCCGAATATATTGCGGTCAACTTGACCTTCCCAGGCTCCCAGGAAGGCGAAATCGGCCGAAACGTCAGCTTGTGAGTAAATAAAGAACTAAAATCGTGTCTGCTAAGCAAGAATGTAAAGAATTATTCGATCAATTCCGAGGTTCATAGGAAGTCGGAAGTGGGAACTACATAAGTTAGTATCAGCTGATGATCTTGCTTTTTACCAACTCACCATTCTATAGGGACCCATTATCAGCTGTTTGGGCGAGCCAACGGATAGAATAACATGGTTTCTAAGCTTAATACTTACTCAGCTGCTTAACCACATTTCAGCTCACTTCACGAGTATGCAAACATTCCTAGAACGTTTAAGGAGGAAGCTCCAGTTCCCGATAGCCGACCCTTACATAAGAAGGCAATCGTCAAAAACATCTACCGAACGGCTGGAAATGTGTGTACAGGAGAAGAGGAAAGGAAGGAATCACTAAACCTGGCACGAAAAAATAGCCATAACCAATGGCTACGAAGCAGAAGCCGCTTAGATCAGAGAAAAAGGTAGAATAGTTACTCAAAATAACGTTTCGAACCTAAATAAGATCCCTTTCAAGCTACCCTTTATATTAAGCGAAATAAGTTACGCCGTTAAGATGTGCCTAAGGAAAAAGTGTCTTGACAATTATGTAACGATTATTGACATCCCACCCAATGCTCTACACCGTCAGCTAGTTCGCAACCACTCAACGGTCGTTTGTGTAGTTCAGAAAACTCCACGATCTGTCCTAACGGGAGGGACGGGGATTGCGTGAGTTCAGGTACAATATACTTGATCACGTGTAAGGCAAGCGGTGATGAATACATAGGGAAACTGGTAGACTGCTTTGTGTCCGCATAAAAGAACACCTAGATGGGAAAGGTAAAAAATTCGTCAAAGCACTCCGCTAGGTACACAAAGGACACAAAGGCGCAATGGCGATGATTTTGAAGTGACTGTGCGGATCCTAGCGCAGGAATCGAAAACATCAACGCGCAGGATTCTTGAGGCGTTTTGGATAAATTTCAAAAAACCCAAAGATGAACCGGAAAGACGAATGCCTCACTATCACACGTGACCAGGCGCCTTATTTCAAAACGATATTTTGACCGCTGAATGGGTCTCCCTCACCGTCCCACATGAACAACACGTGGGCAGTCCCACTCGTAACAACACAGTGAGTAGTTTTGATCAATATGGCGTCTATTTATATGTTAAAAACTTCATTAATACTTTGGCTTTCTTTCCACCGAATAAACTATCCTTGTAAAAAAATACGTCTGAGGAAGGCTCTGAGGAAGGCGAAATCGCCGAAGCGTCAGCCATCGACCAAAAACACCAACATCAACGACAACAACAACAACGGTGATAACAGCGACAACGAAAACCTACACCAACCTCGCATCAGCTCAAAAAGATCAGTTTATAAGATGATATAAATAAGTATATGAACTATTTATGCCAAGGTTTATAGAAAATCGGTCTTTTCAATTAAAAAAGGTAGAGAGTTTTAGCCCAGACCCCTTCAAGACCTAAGGCTTGTGTAACGCACCCCCGAACCCAGGACCCATCAAACGTTCCATACCTCCGGGTCGCAAATTGGTACCAGACTTGTCTGGGAGTATAGCAGCATTGACGGGATACATTGGTAGGCCGCGGCGAGTCGTTGTATAGGCCAGATGTGCCTTCAGTCACCTTCAACGATGCTTTATAAAGTCGAATGCATGGCGCATCCCTCAGGGATTGATCCACGCTGAGAGCTTTATCGTTCTTTGGTTCTATATTTAGCGAACATTTATTCGGTGCTTTTTTCAAAAGTTGCACCTTTTTCAAAAGTTGCACCTTGCCACTTTGACTACAGCCTTTTATAAACAAAAATGAACGACAAAATATCAACTTTTTTATAGTAATGGGCACATCTCACGATCGACGCTGAAGGGTCTTTTGAAAGAGCTAGCTGACGATCTAACTGAGATCAACAAGTTGAAGAGGCCGTAGACGAAATCAACGAATACGGCTCAGGAAAAATCCAACTTGAAAGTATGTAGGCTTCGTTATGTTTCTAATTCACTAGTCGTGGTGATCGGTGATGGTGACCAGAGCCATCGATTAACAACAAATGTTCACCAGAAATCACTCAGTATTCTCCCATGATTATACTCAACAGGTTAAAGAACGCTGTGGTCCATTAGTTGCAATCAAGATAAAAAAACGCAGAATCCAAGGTGTGAAGGAGCAACACGCTCGTCTTTTTCTTTAAGGAAAGTGTTGCTAGCGCTGTCAATCAATGTAGTAGAGATCTACAAATGGTTATGCAGGATGCAAAGCAATAGGTGTTATCTACAAGCTGCAAACAACACGACAAAAAGTGCTTTATCATCGGAATGATAGGCTGAGAGTAATGCAGAACAAGGGACTCAGTGGAGCAGTAAGTAATACGTGAGCACCTGAAAGAGTGGTCACGAGTTCTGCACTAATGCGGAAGTTTTGCAAATATCCCAGCATCTATAATGATGCTGAGTTATTTGGAAAACCCCGAGCAGCAGGTGTCTGCTGTGGAGATTAAACACGTTATTACCCTATCCGGGAGCTAACGCGTTCACCACCACACCATGCGCTTCCTTCATCTACCAATGCAATCAGCAATCATCCGTCAACGGGATTGATCTGGGGAGCTCAAATCGGCATTGAACCCAATTAAGCTGAAGATGCCGTCGAATTCACAATGTCAACTTTCTTTTAAAAAAAAAGGATTACATTATCCCACATCATTGTGGCTGTATTTTAAATAATACTCCGTCAACGGGATTGGCCATGGAAAAATAATAGGCAGCTGGTAAAAAGTCATGCATTGTGATTTCCACTGCAGCCTTTTAGCCTAACTGGTTTGAATGCCGATTTGTGCTCTCGAAATAATCCCCCGCTCACGGAT
The DNA here is from genome assembly GCA_018806985.1 of Angiostrongylus vasorum. Lineage (NCBI taxonomy): Eukaryota > Metazoa > Nematoda > Chromadorea > Rhabditida > Metastrongylidae > Angiostrongylus > Angiostrongylus vasorum. The sequence goes on along the minus strand of JADANN010000029.1, from coordinate 36,995 downwards.
GCTTGATAATGGCAGCGTTAGGTTAAAATGCTGGCTAGTGCGAATGCAGACTGAGGTCCTCAGTGGTGAAAGGAGTAATAGGTTAGCCCTAAAGAGTATAATCGCTGGTTCGAATTTGGATTGTAGTCCAGATTTTGCAAATATCTTAGCATCGTTGTGGGAGTGATTTTTCTTCCAGAGTTTTCGGAATTGATGGCTGGCGAGTCGGACTCAGCACCAGGTGTAAATATGCTTTGGACTGTCGTTTGCGAGCTTTACGATTTTGATCTCTCCAACCGATCCTATCTTATGTTCGAGTAAACATGAAATGTATTTGTTCTGTATTTCAGTTCCGCCTAGAATTTAGTGTCAGCAGCTTCATAAAACTGTTGTTTCGTTTCGTCGTCAATAACAAGTTTTATTGGATAACAAATGAACTTTATTCCTTATTCCGTTAAAGCTGACGTTTCGGCAGATTTCGCCTCCTTCAGAGCCTGAAAGGGTATATTGATAGGCAATTTACTAAGTCTAACGCTCCGATAACACGTACAGAGAGATGAAAATTTAATGATGAAGAAGGCGAAATCTGCGGAAACGTCAGCTTTAACGGAACGAAGAATATCGTAACACCTCGTGTTTGTTCAACAAGGATATCGAGAACTATTTGATCAATGCCGATGTTAATAGAAAGTCGGTCGTGGGAAACAAACTTTATTCGAAAATGGTAACAAAAGGAATAGACTCGTATCGCTATATACCACCTTCTTTGATCACATTGATGTGAGTCTAAGGGGTACGAAACAAATAGCTCAGATTAGAGTCGAAAATATCACAGTTGTCGCATGTGAGAGCCTGCTTGGGTGCAAGTTCTTTAAGTCCCTAAAGTTTAAGTCCCTAAAGTAGGCTTGTTTTGGGATTCCTTTCCAGTAACTTGCAGCTTTCTCATCTTTCACGAAAGGTGAAAAAACTCCGATTTTTGTTAGGGCTCTGGGATACAATAGCAACATCTGTTAGGTGATAGAGGCAATTTACTGTGCGATGGTCTGTTTCCTTATGGCTACGCTTTACCAGAGAATTCTACATCGTCATTGCCACACGTTAATTTATTTTCAAGCACAAATCTCCGTTTCAAGTGGTCAAGTACGAGCTGTGGAGAACGCTGGCACCGTCATCTTCTTTGCTATTGAGGGAAGAGTTCTTCTCGTTTATCAAAGGTATGTCTGTTGCGTGGTTTTTTTCCTCATCTGGTCCTTCCCGATAAAATAAGTTTTTAGTCTTTTTTAAATTCCGGTTTCCAATTTTGGCAGCGCATAAAGTCTCTGCGTGCATAATTGCCATACCTAACGTTGCCGTAAAAGAAGCGAATCCTGTGTCAACGGAATAAATCCTTCTTTACTGTTCTTCTCTTGCAATCGCGAGGTTGTTACTCAGCAGACGTTTAATTCCCTCACAAATATAACACGTACAACACAACTGTAGCTGACGTTTCGGCAGTATCGCCTTCCTCAGAGCCTGGAAGGGTACACTAAAATGTAATTTACTAGGTCAAACGCTTCAACAACGCAAACAAAAAGATAAAATGTGAACAATAATTACAAGATCTGCTGCTTCTCGAAAAACTCACCGTTTTTGTCTGTTTTCCACCAAGGCAGAACAGCCGCTCAGAGTCGCATATTGTTGGTTGCTGCACCACCCCACATCAAAAATCAGTTCTGAGACACGGGGCTAGATCACGCGTTGTCTCAGGGCATTCCTCCTTGTTATTCATTCTCGCATTTTTTGGAGAGAATTCAAAAGCCTCGAGAAATTTGCGCGTTGGTGTTTTAGTCTCCCGTACGATGATAGCGACTTTTACATCAAAATCTTCTCCGCCATGTTTTTTGTATCCTATGCGTGCCTAGTGGCGTGCCTTGTTTTGATTTTCGTTTGCCATCTAAGTGTTCTTTTATGCGGATACATAAAAGTCTGCCCGTTTGGCCGATATATTCGTCTCCGCAAGTACTACAAGAAATCAGGTATATAGCACCTGAACTCATGCAGTCACCGCCTCTGCCGTAAGGGGCAAATTACGCAATTTGGTGTTTCACACAGACGGTCATAGATGCGGTTACGAACTAACTGACGACGTAGACTAGCCGTTGGTATTTCAATTATCGCTGCCGATTCCCCCTAGATCTGCTCCCTTCCCAAGCATCGCTTTATCGCAACACTTATTTCATCGCTAATGAAGAGCAAGATAAACGCGATTTTGCTTCGGCCAAACCCTTCGTTTTGGGGGCTTCGCTCTCCTTCTAGATCTATCTCATGGAGTAGCCATTGGAGATGGCTATTTCCCGAGCCAAGTTGCGCGACTCTTCCTTTAGTTCCCAATTCCAGGTAGGGACCTGTGCACACAGAGGTGGCTGTTCGAAACATGTTTCTCACAAGCGCCCTCTCTGTGTGTGAAGAGTGGAAAGAAAGGAAATGAACGAGGATGCTCTTGTTACTTGGCTTTCGGTACCACTTTGTCATGTAACCGCTTGATAGGTTTATTTGAACGTTTAAAAACGAAAGCCAGTTTTTTCTCTGTTTCTCCCGCGTGAACGTAATGTACTCAGACTGCTCGTTCAATAATTCAAAGCATTTGTCCATCTTCTCCTGCGTAGAGAAGATGACAAAACAATCATCTACACATCTGCAGTAGAGTAGTGGCCGGAGATCGAGAACAGGGGCTTCTATCTCAGACATAAACACAATGGCAAGGCTTGGTGTGAGTCGCTGTCCCATTGCCAACCCCTCTGTTTGCGCGAAATATTTCCCAGACCATCTGAAAATCGAACAGTTTTGGACAGATAAGCCATGCATAGTTATTCTTCCTTCATGTTCAACAAGAAGTTCGAAGATGGTTTGCATTGCGGAGTCATTCGATACGTTGGTGTACAGCGCGGTAACGTCGAAGGACTCAATTACGCACGCATTATTAGGAGACGCGTTACGTAGACGTTCTAGGAACATTTGGGTGTTTGTGAGGTAAGCTCGAATATGTTTAAGCAACTGGGTTAGTATTAGGCTTAGAGATCCGGTTATCCTATCCATTGGCCCGTTTACACAGCTGATGATGGGTCTAACCTTAAATGATGACGGATTGGTTGACACAAGATCATCAGGTGATACCAACTTGTGTGTTTTAACAAGTAGGTATAAGACGGGGGCATGTTGGTCTATTGACTTTAAAGTGCGAAATAACCGACGATTGTAAGCGTGCCTCCTTTGCCGGTTTGACCCACTGATTGTTTGGTTTTCGGCATTGAATTTTGTATTCCCTTTCAGATGACGGGCGATAAAGGGTAACATCGCTAAGATGTTCCTCAATTATCTTAACATCAAGCTGGAGCTACGAACTCTCCCCCTTTGTAGCTAACTGATAGCTTAATGGTCTTTGAATTTATTAAATCTCTAATTTCTTCCATGCCACACTTTTGTGCCGCTCTAAGGTAAGAGATAAACTTTTTATCGCGGTAGTGATTAAGGGTCTTGAGAACGCCATCTGAAAACATGCGGAATTTTATGTCAATTCCATCGTTAGGGTCCTGCTGTCTAAAAAACGACTTAGGGAAATGAGGTGGTGGTAATGTCGCCGCCTGTTGGCTTCCACCTCAATTTGATGTTTCTTGTTTGGCGTGATAGTCGGTCTTGAAGCTCATAAAGGTTGCATACTGTCCTACGCAGGGTCGTTTTAGAAATTGGTTGTGATGGTGCAAAAACTTGGGCCCAATTCTGATGGCGAATGCGCACTCTCACATATTGTTATGCTTCAACCACGGTGACCCTAGATTTTCTTGGTGCATTATCAACCGTACTTTGACTATTAGCAAAGTTCGTTTGTCTGTGATTTCTTGAAGCCGAGACATGCGAATTAGTCAACAAATCCTCAAACTTTCGCTCTAAGGTCATTTTAGCGTTAGACCTAATAGAATTGCATATTAGTATTGGCCCACCAATTATTCTCCTGCAAAGTTGATCCTCCAAATACAAAGCGCAAAAAATGTTCCCTCGTCACGCATTTCATCCTTCTTACGAACATATCGTTCCGTTTGCTTCGTAGTGCGGCCCAAACTAGTTCCATTCCGATGCCTTGTATTTGTTGGCTGTGCTCTGGTTTACTGCATATCTCGTGAAGCCGTTTCCGTTTTATGAACTTCGGCACGACTCGATGTTGAATGCAACAGCGGAGAAAGTGGATCTGTTGTCTACCTAATTGTTGAGCTTACACAAGGTTGATAAATATGTTTATTTCGGCTAACGTTTCGAAGTCTTCGTCTTCATCAGAGCCTATGACCCATGTCGGTGGTCGACAGCTGTTCAACAGTTTATAGACATGTTGATTATTTCATTACCGAAGTTCAATGACGGTCGGTTTGAAAATTGTTTTGATATTCGCTTTGTGCAAGCTAACATAATACCGACTGCTACAGGGTGGATTGTCCGTTGAAAAACAAACTGTTATCAGCGGATAGTCTTAGCAACAACAACAGCCCCGTATAAAAGGACACTGCTGGTGTGCTTGCCTCATTCGTGTGGTGTTCACTGAAAAAGGCAGGTATGGGATACATGCATACGTATAGAACAAGTCAATCCAGCGCTTTAGAGACAGGAAACACTCCTGAATGCACATGAGTCGTAGGGCAATACTTGGATTCTTAAGGGTAGGGATTGGTATAGTAGTAACTGCAACAATAATGGTTTAAAAAATCGGTGACAGTAGCAGTAATTTGAACAACAACAACGTACTATTTCACCGTTACTGACTCTAATATCGTAACCGTTACCACTACTACTATGATGCTCAGATATCTGCAAAACTCCGGACCCTAAGTGTTTGCGAACGAACGCGAAAAAGGAACGACCGCGCTATTACCCTTTCCGGGCTAACGCGTTCACCACCACACCATGCGGGTCCTTCGTTTCGCTTGTCTCTCAGCTAGATCTATCGATCAGGCCATCAGCAATCACCCGTCAACGGGGTTGATCTAGGAAACCCAGATCTCATCAAATCAAATCGTTCCACACCGCAGACACCTGCGATCAGTTTTGAGAATATCTCAGCATCACAGTGGTTGTATCACACCTAATACTCTGCCATGAAAAATTATAATAGGCAGTAAATAAAAAGCTTAACATTGTGATTTCGACTGCAGCCTCAGCTTAACTGGATTCGTTGCCGATCTCAATCATTAACCTAGTCCAGATCCATTTGGTTAATATAATTTATAACCATTAAAAATTCTAAAGTGTTCAAAGAGATCTTAAGATTACAATAGTGACGTGCAGTTCCAGCGAATTTATCCTCTTCAAAGTCGTGCAATACTCCCAAATCTTCGGCAATTAGATAAAGTTCTAAAAGTGGCCAAAAAAATCATTCAAACACTAAAATATAAGGCTACACTGTGGAAATCGCGTTATCTTAATCGAGACAAGGTGGTCACATGGCTAGCTCAATTTCTTATCAGTAAGTAGTAAATTGCTCAGCGAAAGATTTACCATTTTATCAGGACCGGAAACAGTTCTGGGTGCCACGCTATGATATATAAAGGTGTTTGGCTCTCATCCAAACTGTGAATGAGCTCAGATTCGACTGGACGTCCAACATAGAATGTAAACTTAGGCTAAAGCAGGACCTTTCGAACAATGTGTGGTTTGTATGGAAATGTGAGATTTATAGAGTGAGGACAAGCAACGTACCAAAAGTATGATGCCTCTCGTGCCACTTGAGAGAAAGAAGCCTACCGAACAGGTGTTCACCCTATAAACGTGAATGGAAACTGTATTGGTGCTAATTCGAGCCGATTACTGGAGACATTAAAGGTGACGTAGGTGACAACAATTAGTAGTGTGCATTAAATGACTATCAAAATATAACACGTTGGGCAAACATTTTACGAAAAAGAATCACGAACGTTTGACGGGAGGAACATGACACAATAGAACGCGGCATGCAGAAGCAGAACAGTCGAGCAATACACGCCAGAATGGTGAATGTTGGCAGAAGCAGAAGTGTATCGCTGTATCCCGTTACTTTAACATTAAATGCCGTCCAAAAAATTTTTCTTTGCTTTAAAGTAAAACTTTAAATAAACGCATATCCCATAATGATTTTCTGCCTAGGCTGGGAGCTATAACTACGAGTTCGAACACAATGTATATAAACGGTTCATCTCCCAGTATAAACATTTATCTTAAGAGATTCAACATCTTCACTCAGAAGCGCAGTTGAATGTAAAGCTATCAAGCAACAAAACTTGGTAAACTATCCGTCGGCACAAAGGCGACAAAAGTGGAAAACATAAAGGATCTAATACTAAGAATGGGATGAATGCTACTCTCTTCTTAACAACTGAGACTTAACGCAGCACATTGGGAGAGCATTGTCGCTAGGGTTAGGTAGAGACTTTAATGGGTTCCCAGTCAATTTGCTCTAGAATTGACAAGAGTAAAAGTGATGCGGGTCGTTTTTCTCCGTATGAGTTCTCCAATGTGTGTAGTGTTCCAGACCTTATTTGTGACATTGTCCACCAGATGTACGACCTACGGTCTTCATTTTAGCTCACCTTCATGGAGATTCCCCACCTTCGGTGGAGAATCGACTCGTGATAGTAACCTGAATCGTATCTGATTTCTGTTCACATTATTTTTCACATTATCCTAGTATTAATTGCTCGTCGTAATAATTCTTCACCTTCACTGCCTACGTCGTCACTGAGTTATGAAATCATTAACCTCGTTATGAATACGATTTAACCATTTTGCTTTTTCTTTTTTTTGTAATAATTAAGTTATATATGGCTCACATTGCCACGTATATTAATATTTACTTACAGGAGAAATCTGACCAATAAAAGGATAAAGGGTAAAGCTCTCGGCGTTGATCAATGCCTGAGGCCTGAGGGTATAGCATGCATTCGATTTCATTAAGGATCGTTGAAGGTGATTGAATGCATATCTGGTCTTCACAATGACTCTCGGTGGCCTACCGATGTATCGAGCCAGTGCTGCTATACTCCCTGACAAGTCTGGTAACATTTTTGCCGACCCTGGAAGGATGGAAGGCTTGGTGGGCCATGGGCGTGGGGATCGATTCCACGTGTATGTTGCAGGGCGCCTCCGACCACTGCACTACTGCATCGCACGCGCCCTTCTGATCCTTTCCTCAAGTTGGAAAACACAGACGTGACAAGAAATGTCAACTTCCAAATACTAACGTTCTCACAATGATGAGGCGTTATTTCACTGCTTATGGATTTTTTTTTCCATCTCCTACAGTGCCATTTACAGCTGTACATCACCACCCAGTGGTTCGTATTATCGTACTGAAAATAAAACAGCTCGTTCGCCCACTGACCGCTTTCTACGAGTCTTCCACTGAATAAGCGACGTGGAGACGAACCGCGCATAGTTTACGCGGAAGCGTAAGGTGTCCCTCACATTAGAACAGCAGGTTTAAATATTGTCCAATAACACGCCGCATTATGAGACATTCCTCCCTGCAGTTCATTTTCGGATTCTTGAAATTTATCCAGAATGCCTCGAGAGTTTTTGTGCGCTTGTGTTACGATCTTCGAGCGCGAAGATCGTAACCTCTACTTCGGAATTTTCCCCGTTATGTCTCTGTGTCCTTTGCGTGCTTAGTGGTGTATATGGTTTAAGTTCACCGACTAAATGTTCTTTTATACGGATGCAGAGCGGTCTACCCGTTGAGCAACTGCAGTAACGCTCACAGAAACCGTCTTAGGAAATATTTCCTTGGTATAAAACATTTACATTATGCAGTGGCTTTTCTGAAAGCTTAGACTTAAAGCGAACAAGTTGAGATGCAAGAAAATGACCGAAAGAAGCTCATGTATAAATAATACTTTAGCATTTATTGCTAATAAGACCCAAACCACACAATGTCTTGCCGTTGAAATTCAAAATTGCTTCACTCTTCATCGTTGTCCCATCCCTCGTGAAAAATCTTGAAGCTGCTCGTAGGAGATGAAAGCTTCATGTCTTTGTCGCTATCACAAGTGACTCACCGCCTTATCTGAAACTAATTTTCTGATTTCAGTAAGGTTGATTTTTCATTGTATGTGAACCAAAAAACGGTGGCCTGAATCTGCAAAGGGAACGGTGAGTCATCTTCAACTGGCACATATTTGGTATGCTCAATGTACTAGATTTTTATTAAGACTAAAGACTATTCATCGAATAAAAAAATGTGGCCATGTAGTGGGTCTTCCCTCAGAAAAAAGGTGAAACTGTGAAAAAAGTCAACAATGGGATTTCGAGAACGCGCACCAACAACGTACTTTGAAATCCTCTCACTCAATGCTAGTTCTGAATTGATGTCGGTCAACAAACACTCTTTCGAAGCACAATGTGTCCCTACTGCCTGCTCCAAAGCAGGACCAACCACTGTATAAACAGGATCCATTAAGTTTTGAATACTTCAGAGATGATTAAAATGTCCAGCTTCATACCAGTCTTTTTTAGATCGCCACACAACATAATTTGCACCAGTTACGTTCTTGTAGTTTTGCTGTTGACAGTGGTAAGAGCATCAAGTGATGCTATTTCTGTCAGTAAGTATGACACTATATCAATTTTACAGGCCTTTCTGGACGCAAGAGATTATATTTGTGAAGGTGAAGGAAGTGAATGCTTTCAGGATCTCGTGAAACGTCTGAAGTGATTGTAAAAAACTGGAAAACGTTTTCGGTTTTGTAAGAGTCAAAAAGCGGATGTGGTAATGGAAAATGTGGAAGCCCTGGATAGGAATGGCCCTTCCTCTCTCTTTTTTCGTTGCCTTCATCGTGCTGGAACTACTAAATGAAGCTTTTCGGTTCTGATATCAATTTGTTTGCTCAATTCATATGTGTAATAAACGACTGACCTCAGTTGATGGATTAAGGTTTATTTTATTGAGAACATGAGAACAGTGGTTAAATCGATTGACTACAAAGGGTCGTCAAGTTGTTATGCGATCAGAAATCGATGTGTTTATGTGAAAGTGTTGGAAGAGAAGCACTTTTAGTAAATGCTGTGCACTAAATTGTTGCTACAATAGAAGAATTCAACCCCTTTACAACCACGGCCATTTTCGCGTGGTAGTCCCATTGGATGGTGTGCTATTGGAACACACAGGTGCGCACTGAAATCAAGATGTACGGTACAAAAGATGCAACAGAATGCATATTGCACTGACGCAGAAATGTTCGCCGCACTAAATATTAACTACGATCTGGTTCATGCATCTATGAACCGAGAGATTCATGACCCATGATGATGTCAAATGGAAGCCAATGAAAATGGTTGAAAGCGCTTGAAAGGCTAGTTGAATATGTTAAGTCTTCTTTCAGAAGCACAGCGGAGACGATTCTGATTTCAAAAAGCACTATCCTCGCACAGAATGCAAAAAGACCAGCGCGCAAAATTCTTGAGGCATTCTTGATAAATACCAATAACCCTCTAATGAATGCCAGGTGGGAGTACCCAGAGATCACAGAGGATCATCGGCTTTTTGATGTCGGATTGCGCACTTATCAACCATATGCGACTTTGATCAGCTGTTCTGCCCCAATGGAAGGCGAGTAGAAAAGGATGGGTTTTCAAGAGGCTGTTGAACGTGTCATTGCCATTCAGATTTTCGTCTTACAGTGTGTGTTATTGAAGCATTTTTCTAAATTTTTTTTTAGTTTTATATGACCCGTCTTCATTTCTACTGTGCGGTTCCCAGCACTTCTTACTTTCGATTCGTTTCCTCGCATCCCTTGTCCGCGAAGATCTTTCAACTTTTTGTGTGTGACTTCGGCTGCTGCTTGAAGATTTCTCATTTCATCTTGAATGTCGTAGAATGTTGGTAAAGTCGCTTCTCGCTGGAGTCCTGGGAGAGAGCGAGCTGTAGCGTTCACAGTTGGATTGCAAAGAGTGGTTTTTTTCCCAGCCAAGTCCAGTACCAATTTCCCGACCCCGTAGCTATAACAGGCTTGGTTGGCCCGGAGTGGAATCGAACTAGCACCATGCTCGTCACGACGGACATCGCTACTACTGTGCTACCCTTACTGAAGCATTTGGCGCAATAAATTGCATATCAATATGCCCTCCCAGGCTTTGAACTACCGGAATGAAGAATAGTGGAACATCTCGCGTTTACTCAACAAGAATATTGAGAAATATTTGATCAATTCCGAGGTTAGTGTTAAGTCGTGGGGATTACTGTTGTTGTTCTCGGATATTTCAATCATAAGTAGTTTACAGTGTTACAAGAATTTCTTCAGAATTTTGACAATTTATGAAGCAGATAGTTCTTCATAATGCTATGAAAGGCTGTGGTTTTTTGTTATTTCGTGAGAGGGTCTATCGAATGCAAAGAACTTCTAAGCTCAAATATGCTAGCTCTGTTAACAGCAAATTTCAGTCAGACCAAAGCGGCGATTACCCTCTGCGAAGGCTCACGCATTAGGTACGGCACCATTGAGGCCCTTGCTTTGGCTTTCTCTCAGCCAGTTTTCCACCTAACGGTGCCATCAACAAACACCTGTCAACGGGAATGATCTGTACAGCACAACTCTGCACTGAAGCCAGTTAAGCCGAGGATGCAGTCGAAATCTTTTTCACGGCAGGGTATGATGTTAAATACAATTACTATTATACTGGAGTATTTGCAAAACTTGAACATATTGCCCAGTCGAACAAACTATTCCGCTCTCTAAATCATTCCCGTTGGCGAATGACTGGCAGTGGCATCGTTAGGTAGAACACTTTCTGAAAGAAAGGAAAAGCAATGGCAACAGTGGTGCAGTGGGTAGAACATGAACACCAGAAACGGGTGAACCCGAACTCGACCTGGCTTGGAATCCTTGAATCCATGCTTTGTAAATATCTCAGCATCACAGTAATTGTATTTCAAATTTTATCCCTGCCGTAAAAATTAAAAAATAGATGGTAAATAAAAAGTTAACACTGTAAATTTAAGAATCCAAAAAAATCTGATCCGTGTGTATTATAGAACCCACTTAATGACTGCTCTACACGTACCCCTTTTAAGACCATAGCTGCTACCTACTGCCGTCTGTTTTTGACCACTTTGAACCTTTACAGGCCCACATCCGTCATAAGCCCTTTACTAACGACTTCTTATGGCACCAATTTTGTAGTTTTCTAAAATTGTTCATTTTCGCCATATGAGGCAGGTAATCCTCCCAGTGGTTTACTGCCTCATCGTGGTTGGGGAAGTGTTGCGGGGTGTCCGGCTACGATTTAAAGCGAGGCGATTCACTCTTCCTATCTCGAAAGGGTCTCCCGAGGTGAAAAGGAGGCTGGCGTTTCCATCAGGAAGCCTAGCTAAGAGTAAACCTATCATGATCCACCACCGTCATGGTATCAAAGTTGCATGGTGGTAAATCTCCCTCTGATCCACAATGGCTGCGACTGCCTGTGGTGGTGAAGACCTGGGGGCAGACTTTGGCCAGGCTAACCTGGGGATTCCAGGGAACCACAATGGTTTAAGCAGCAAATCTCCGAAAAATGGTGATTTTTACTGAGGCCGGCAAAACCAGTGATGACGGGACCGTTCAAGAATGAAGTAAGTGAGGCAGGTGTTCCAGAGAGTTCAAAACATTGTGCACTAATTAATAACCAGTCGTGATGCCATTTCTTCTCTCATCTCACGGTCCACCTACCCATGATTTTTCTTTGTTGAACCATATTTGTACAATTTCCGACTTCCGACATAATGGCATATATGGCTGCGTTTCTAATTTCCATGATCTTTGGATGTAGGTCCAAATATAGGGATTTGTGTGTGAAGACATGCTCCGACTTTATCATCTTGCTACCCGACCGACGGCTGTTATTGATCTTTCAAACTGGTTGCATTACACTCAAGCAGCTGTGGTTAGAGAAAATTTCTCGGCTTTTCTAGGTGCACACTAAGGCAGTAAGAATCGTGGAATAGAATAGATGGAGATGAAGTGGATTTAAGCTCGGTGGCGTTAATCAGTGCCTTTTGGATTAATAAGCTAACGCGAGATTCATAGATGATCTATCTATTCGGCCTCTGTTTCGACGTCTTCGTTTTTTATCAGAGCCGATGATCCGAGCCGATGGCTCACACTTGTTCATCTTCGGATAATCGGCTCTAATGAAGAATAAAACATCGAAACGTTGGCCGAATAAATCTATTTATCAACCGCCTGCCAGCTTACCAATCGAAAAAGCCACTATTTCTTTGAACTACCGGGCAGCGAACATTATCGAAATGTTTGTTACAATTCGTCAATTGCAGAGAATGCGATTTTTTGGTGTCATCCCACCCATTTTGATCTTCTTTCGATTATCTATCGAATGAATATGCTTGTTGCGGTAGAATTTGCAAAACTCCGGACAGCAGGTGTCTGCGGTGAGGAACGAATGCGCTACTCCTCTTTCCGGGGACTAACGCGTTCACCACTACACCATGCGGGTCCTTCGTTTCGCTTGTCCCTCAGCTAGTTCTATCGATCACTGCCATCAACATGAATTGCGACTAAAAGGAGTCGGAAGTAAATAAAAAGGTTAAGAGCCTATATGGTTGTTTGGTCCGTATCGCAATGGACATTATGGTGCCCACAAAGAGAGCAGCATTGGAAAATCACCAGCGTTGTAACTCCCAAGACCGACTTTCTGTTATCGTCGGCATTAGACAACAGTTAACTGCGTTCCTAATTAGCACGTAAGAAATTGTCATTGTAGCACGATTTACATCAGTATAAGCAAAAAACTAATGGAAGCAACTCAAAACCGATCAAGCCTAAAGAAATTTCGCCGGATCTTTGCGGATATAATGTCCTACTGTTGCCCTAATGAGCTAGAACGAGATTATCACAATGCCCTATCATGATATGACTGGTAACTGAAAATTTCTACATGAACCTTTCAAACTCCGAAACCGAGCCTCGAACCTCGAAGCCGCAGCTAGTAAAAAACCTCATGGATTCCACCCTCTAATGTTCAAATAGCCATAGTAACCATGACGAGAAGCGCAGATATAGGACCCGACAATAACATCTACTTCTTAAGAGCTTGGGGCCACAAATTATAAGTGCTTCTCGCAACCATATGATATCTTATCCTCAGAAAACGAAAATTGCACACTAGAAGAGATATTGCATGCTTTCGTTCTACCCAAGAAGGGTGACCGAAGGAATCTTCGTAACTGCTATCCAATGTGCCTGTTGAGTTCGCTTTACAAGCGGTTCACGAACATAATTCTTTTGTGCATATTAAAGACCTCTAATGGAGCACAACTAGTTGACCAACCAAGACCCTGAAAGGGATTCTACTATTTGGACTACATCTAATCATGTCGAGGTCGTAGATGCTTGGCCGGAGTGCTGTATTCTTCTTGTCCTAGCCTTTATCAACTACGAAAAAAGGAATCAAAAAACGGCAAAAACGGTTGCAATCCTACTAGCGCTCGTCGACCAGAGAGCGTACCCATCCTATGTCCGAATACTAGCAACTTTTATCGGACGCCCATCACAAAAGCAACTTTTCCATCGAAACCTAACAATTCCTTCAGAGAAAGGTGTTTGATAAGACGATACTGCCAAAGCCGCTTACTGCCGCATTGTTGTGGACAATGAAGTCACCCCACTAAAACTAGAAGAAAGTACGTATTAATGAAATTTGCTCTCAAATGTTGGTTCCATAGTTGTCATCGTCATCTTTTCGAGGACTACCAGCAAAGCAGAGACGATGTTCAATAGCCTCAACAAAGCGGGGTAAAAGATTGGACTGCACATAAATTGGGAGAACAACACACAGTACATGGTGTGAACGTGAACAAATCAAAATGGGTGATTTCTTGATCTCATTAGAACCCCTCATACGCTACCTTCGACGTTCTGTGAAAATGGAGAACAACACAAACGATGAATTAAAGAGACGAAGAGAGCAACATGGGCTTCATTCGAGCTTCTCAAGGCCATAGACCAATTAACAGACGCAAAACTCTGCCCCCCACCTTTTCAACTCAGCAGCCCTCGCAGCGCTCTGTTGTGCAACAGCGACGTGCGCTGATATTTCAACCATGCACAGAATGCAGAGCAGTGCGCAAAAGCGCTAGAACATTAACTTCTGGATACAAATGGAACAAAATCTAGTCGAAATCCGAATCTCGAATCTTCGAGACCATCTTCGAGACCCAAGGCATCACACATCGATAGCGAAACTGGGTTGGCAGATCATGTAAGAGGTAGGACATATGACAGAAGAACGAAAGAAAAAGAGTGCAAAGTGGGGACTCAACGGAAATACAAGCGTGAATTCTTTTGGACGATCACCTAAGCTATAGCAGGCGTGTTTGTATGTTATATCAACCATTTGCTTCCGTGTATGGAAACAATTTTAGGGTGGAACAGACTTCTCGTTGAACAATTGTGGCCTGCATCAATGACACCGTCTGAGTTGCGTATCCAAAAAATACGCTATACGTGAACAGAAACCAAGCCTTTAAAGATGATTTCTTGTTACTCTACTATGAGTAATCTCATACAAGCCCTTAACTAGCGAACTCATGCCGTTTAGAGGAGCTAGTCGCCGTGGTTTCTGGAAGGAGTTAGTATCGCCGGTTATGCCGGAAGTCACTGATTATACTCAGTTTGCTTAAAAGTAAATAAATCGCCCTTCTTTTATTATATTTAAAACCGAAATGGAGCTGTAAGGCATCTGTGAACTTCCACATTGGCCCTGAACGCGAACGGATGTCAAAAAGCAGATCTTAAGTGCGCTGCTTCTGTTCTGTTATTCCTATTAGCTCCGACTTCTCTGGGAAGCATCTGCCTACAACAATAGCGAATACAAGGAAAGAATTTGTTCCCATCACACGTGGCTTATCCCCTGCCGTCATGCTTATTTGCTGATTTGAGTAAGTTTAATTGTTCATTTCATGTGAACCACAAGCAGTGGTTTCATTCTTCAAAAAGAAAACGGTAAGCTGATCTCCATTGACATTATTCTGGTTTGGTCACTACACTTGATACTTGATACTTGAACGACCCAACCTCGTTGGTTGTGCGGACCCCCTGCACAGTCTCCATTTTTCGGAAATTTGCTGGTTAAGCCATTGTGGTTTCCTGGAAACCCGAGGTCACCCTAGCCAAAGTCTGCCCCAGGTCTTCACCACAACAAGAAGTCGCGGCCCTTGTGGATCAGAGGGAGATTTGCCACCATAATACCAGGATGGTGTTGGATTCTGGTATTTGTTTCCTCTTAGCTAGGCTTCCTGATGGAAACACCGGACTCCTTCTCGGCTTGGGAGACCCTGCCAGGGGATGGATCCCCCACTGTACATCGCAGTCCGACACCCAGGAACACCTCCCCAGCCACGATGAGGCGGTAAACCGTTGGGAGGTTGGTCAATATAATGAGCTTTTTGTTATGACCTAAGGCTATTCACCGAATAAATTTTAAGGCTATGTGATGATTTCAAAAACGCGTAATACAAACATATTTTTTGGAATCGTCTAACTCAATGCATGTTCATTACTGATATCAGTAGTTTTTCGAAACACAGTCTGTCGGTTATGCCCGCTCCAAAACAGGGTCGACTATCGTGTAGACAATACCCATTAAGTTACGAAAGCTTTAGAGATGATTCACAAGTCCTGTTTCATTCTAACCCTCTTTAGGCCACCATACAACGTAATGTACACCAGTTACGTTCTGTTGTTTTTGTTACTGACACTGGTAAGAACATCAGATGATGCTATTTCTGGCAGTAAGAATGACACTATACTCAATTTTGCAGGTCCTGCTGGATGCAAGAGATTATGTTTGTGGAGCTGAGCGCAGTGAATACTTTCAAGATCTCGTGAAAGATCTTCACGGAAAAGTTCGCAACGCAAATGCACTGCCACCGTTGGTAAGAATTCTACCGTTAAACTCTACTCTATCCAAAAAGATTTCGGGTGTTCATTTACTGTTAATTTTGGTTGTGTTTTCCAGCATATGTATCTTTGTGATCGTCCATCACGAGATTCTAATTAACCAGCTATTGATCATATAGTTCAGTTACTTGATACTTGGACTTGGTACTTGAACGGCACATATTTATTGGTTGCACGGGCTCCAGCATAATCACCATTTTTTGGACATTTACTGGCTAAGCCATTGTGTTTCCCTGGCATCCCGCGGTCAGCCTGGCCAAAGTCTTCCTTAGGTCTTAACCACCACAGGCAGTTGTACCTCTCGTGGATCAGAGAGAGAGAGATTTGCCACCATTCGACTTTGATACGAGGACAGTGGTGGATCTTGGTATTGGTTTACTCTTAGCTAGGCTTCCTGACGGAAACGCTGGACTCCTCAGCCTGGGAGACCCTGCTGAGGTACTAATCCTTCCGCTGTACATCGCAGTCCGATACCCAGAAACACCTCCCAGCCACGATGAGGCAGTAAACCGTTGGGATGGTTATTCAGCTAGCTGATATGAATTAAGAATGTCCTCCATCGCATACTCTACGCTTCAGGTGAGTCGTCTTCGCTTAATGATATGAATTTTGCAACACCTCATCAACAAGCCACTCAACAACAACAATCGAGAAATGATATTTAGGGCCACCATCTAGCGATAGTAGTCGACAATAGCAGCAGCCGTTGTGCAAATGAGCAACAGTGGTAAATTAAGCTAATGCATGGCAGGGCTGTCTGAATTCAAGTGATCGGTACTAGTGAGGAAATTAAAATATCTTGCTCCGAAGGCAAAAAAAAATAACCTTGGAGGCAGACAGTCTAATATGACCAATAGATGACGGATTTCACGATTCGTATTCCGTACTTTGATAGATTCGTATCCGAGTAATCCACACTGTTGTCGAATCGCGAGATATAATCCATCGATATACATTGCGGAGAAGAATCCTGCGATTCTTAAATTTGATCGAACTGGGAGTTTATAATGGCCTTTCAAGCAATTATCCCAGGTGTAGATCGTCTGTCTTCAAGGTTGGATCCAAAATTGTTTTCTCTTCCATTATGCCGCTCCTCCACGCATAAGGCTTAAATAACTTTGGTCGACTTTACAATTACATCCACTTCAATGAACTTTTTTAATTACCATTATCCGTGCACCGTACACAGAACGGGATTTCTTTATGTGCCGAGACAAACAAAGGGATATGTGAAATGGAAGGATTTAATACTAATTAATACCAGTTTATTTAGAATTGGAAGGCCAGACGAGAGTAAGCCAATACTAGGGTCCACCACCATCCTGGTATCAAAGTCGCAGCATGGTGGCAAATCTCCTTATGACCCACAAGGGCTGCGACTTCCTGTGAAGGTGAAGATCAGGGGGCAGACTTTGACCATGCTGCCCTCGGGATTCCAGGAAATCACAATGACTTTACCAGTAAATCCCCGAAAAATGGAGATTATGTTGGTGCCCGCACAACCAGTGAGGACGGGCCATTCTATTAATAACTCAAATCAGGTTATTTAGAACTACAGTTGCGAGCAGGAGAAATTGGCCATCGAAGCAGTTGTCGGATGCCCACTAAAGCCTCCAACATCCTCCGAGCCGGAATACACAAACTTCTATCAGTAGCAATCTGCATTTTATATGACCGTTGAAAAAAATCTAAAAAAATCAAGTGGTATACCTGAAGTATTAAAATTTCAGCTATCAGCTTCACCAAGGACCTTCAATCACTAGACATACCACTGTTTTGTTTGAAACGTTGTTCAAGTGGAAATTCAGAACTAAAGAGCGTAATAAGGTATACTTTGCTAAGAATAGCTTCGAGCGAAGAAAAACATTTTGTACCTGGACAGATGGAACGGTCGGATATTGGGAGCGTTGGTTGCGCAGCCGCCAAATGTCCAGAATCGAAAGGCACGGTCGACATCAGTGTGGCGTGCTTTTACGGCAAAATGTAAGCTATATTTTCTCAAAAGAAAAGGACATCAAGCAAAACCTATTTCATTGGTAAACTTGGAAATGAGAGGTTCACAAAACTGAAATTGATTGGAACCACCATCTTGGCTTCATGAGCACGAAGAATTCGCTGAAAACAGAAAACTTGCCTTTTTCAACGTTTATAATTGTTCAAGAACAGGAGACAGAGTGGCAACTTGACATCGCCGTCATTATACACGGAAATTCACGAGACCACGTCCCACATTTCATTCTGTCGGCCTATATCTATTGAATGAAAATTGTCAGTAACGACCTATTTTTTTTCTTTTTTGTAGACGTCATCATATCCCTACACATGTCTCAGGTAAACGGGATCCAAGCAAGTTCAGTCGTCGGACTAGAAGGCGTAGCCCAAGCGGTAATGGGATGACCACTGATTAGATGAGATATCAAAGCCAGCACTGTTTTCTTTGGATAACTGACGTTCGCTGCAATGAGTGCGTCTCAGTTGTACAACCAAATGTGCTTCATACACGATTTCGAAGCAAACTTTTAGAGAAAAGTTATTGTTATTACCACTAAAATAACTGGACTCATATAAGCACTTAAGGGGCGCTTGTGGCGCAGTGGTCGCAGGCGCTCTGCAACACATACGTGGAGTCGACCCCCACGCCCATGACCCACCAAGCCTTACCTCTCTCCGGGGTCGGCAAATTGGTGCCAGACTAGTCTGGGAGGATAGCAACACTGGCTCGCTAGATCGGTAGGCAACCGCGAGTCATTGTAAAGGCCAGATATGCATTCAATCACGTCTAAACGATGCTTAATGAAGTCGAATTCATGGCGCATCTCTCAGGGGATTGATCAACGCCGAGAGCTTCCTATCCTTTTTGTGAGCACTTTGCGAGCGAACTCGTGCCGTGTAGAACCGTGGTTTTCTGGTAAGAATGGTAATATGGGCGGCTGTGCAAGGGTTTAACCTTCCCAGTATATGTCGGTTAATTTGTTAGAAATGGATGAAGTTCATCCGTTCCTTCATATTTAGAATTAAACAAAAGCTGGGAATCATTGTAGAGCTTAGACATTTGTCCTAATTGCAAATTCATGTTAAAAGTGAATGTCCTGCTCGTGTTTCTTGTCTTATATTATAATATTCTTAGCTCCAACTCCTCTGGGAAGCATTTGTTTGCAAACACAACGGTTACAACACCAAGTGAGGGAGGAAGAGGAGGAAAAAACCGACGAGCGAACTTTCTGCTGATCCCCAAGAGTTAGCTATATCGACGACCGAGCCTACCACACAGAAGGTTTACGAAGTACTGACAAACATACCCAGAATAGATCAGCCAGTGTAAGTGATATCAGCGAAGGAACAGCTTACTGATATAGAATCGGAGTTAGCCGATGATAATTTAGACTTAGTTCGTAATGTATACGAAAAGGGTTTATCAACGGTTCAGATGTTGAGCATCGTAATGTGCTGGATCTCTAAGAACTCTGCTTTTTTTAAAATTCCATAGCGACTGTGAAAAGTGAGGAACATTTTCGTCCTTCAGCAATCAGTATGAGGAGTCACTATTGCAAGATGTGGCAGTTACGGAAAGGTTGAGCCATTTCGCTACCTCCTTCGTAATTCTTCTTATGCTGGAAGAAGCTTTTAGGTTTTAATGTTAATTTCCTCGCTCATTTCATATTTGTAATAAACGATTGAAATCACTTAATGGAGTGTTTTTTGAAAACAGTGGCCAATTTGTCACCAAATCGACTGAAACAATCCACGGCTATTGGTAAAAGCTAACAGAAAGCTGTCATACGACTTCTTCTCAGCTAGCGTTCCGTTACCTTCGTCTTTTTTCACTGCCACGATTACTCGAGTCGAATGCTCGCAGCACTTAACCCTTTCGATATTGGCGCCAAAATGCTGGCCACGTTGAAGTCTCGTGACAATGATTCAGAATGTTCGTTACCCATGATGACACTGAATTATCGTTTACGAAAGCTTATCACTATACTTTGCTTGCAGCTCTGTAATATAGCACTGGGAATCAAATTTTATAGCTGCCTAATATTCGAAGAGGTTTTAACAATACTAGAGTACAGCTGCGCACCATCAGAACGCTACGAAACAATCAGTACTCATCGAATTCTGCTGTCATTTTCGGATCCCTAATTAATAAGCATCTTTTAGCATAACAGGCATTTCTTCGAATTTTTGACGATTTATGAAGTGTGCTAATTCTTCATGAGCCGCCGTTAAGTATGTAAAATCTCTACCAGAGCTATGGAAAAGCCTATCATGGTTGTCATATCACAAAAGCAGTGAGAATAATACACCTCACTTATCTCACCTTGAAGGAACCTCCGATACTGTGCTGTTAGCTAAGACGAGTAAGCGCGACGCTCAAACGTCGGAACTATGTCTGGATGTCGAAATCTGGGAGGACTGAAGAAAAGACACAACCACAATGTTGCTGAGATATTCGCAAAACTTCGGAACGTAAGTGTTTGCGGTGGGGAACGAACGCGCTATTACCCTTTCCGGGAGTAACGCGTTCACCACCACACCATGCGCTTCCTTCATTTCGCCTGTTTCTCAGCTAGTTCTATCGATCAGCGGCGCCATCAGCAGCAGAGAAGAAAAGATATTTTATAACGTACTACTCTATCATCCGAAGCTTCTATTAAAGACCTGCATGAAGTACTACGTCACAGGACTGAGCGAAACGAGAACACATTGTTTTCTAAAATCCGTCTACGAAGAACAGTACTTTACCATTACTTTCAACTCCACCATTTAGATTTTATACACAGTGTATGAAAAGTTGAGTAATGGACATATTTTTTCTAATTCATTCTTCCTCTAAAGATTTTTCTTGTGTAAATGTTTCCCGTAGCATTGATTTACACAAGATTTACACTATTGAAACGGTGAGAGATCTTTTTAAAGCACCCAAACGCCATCTTCACCTGTACCAGCTGTAGTCCCGTTGATCGTCGAGTGACTCGAGCAGGTGCCAGTAAATCTTCCATTTTTCCCTGTCACGTGCAAGAGTAGTCCAGTGGGTTCTGCTCGATCTAGCTACCCGCTGAGCATCATATCTTTCTTCTAGGCTTTTCGTGAAGAACTCTGACCATCGGGTCGGTGGTCTTCCTGCAGTGCTTCCAGATATTGCTCATTAACAGATCGTAGTTAAATGAATGCAAAAAGCATAAAATTTTCCATATATCTGTTAAAAATTGGCATATTTCATTTAAACAAATATAAGGGACAGGTGAAGGTAACATAAGTTGTGTGCGAGGAATTTGTGCCTATGAAGTCGGTGATGCGAAATGAAAAGTTTTTATGATGTTAAGCTTACACGAGGTTGATAAAGATGTTTATTCAGTAAACGTTCCGACGGTTTCGTCTTCATTTGAGCCGATGGTCCACAGTTGTTCGCGTTCTCAAGGTGGCGTCTTTGTCGCACATCAACCCGGATCCACCTCAGTGGAGCATCTCTCTCGACTCAGGCATTCTCACCCGGCGATGCTCTTTTATATAGAGTTGTCGTTGTTACTGTTATCCGTTGATAATAGTTTGTTTCTCAACGGATAATACACTCTGCAGCAGTCGCTATTGAGTCGACTGGCACATAGCTAATAGCAAAATTGAGATAAAGAGATTTCATTATCAAAAAATTCTGCCGGCCCTACCATTCTTCTCCATTGTTCGGATTCCAATAACAGTGTGGTGAGTTATATCCTGATGCCCTTCTATAGCACTTAGTACTCGAAAAAACACCACATGAATGAATGGCGTATGTTCACCGCAACGAAACCGCAAATGAAACCCCCGTCGTCAGTGGAAAATCAACAACGTTCTAGAGATGTTTTCATTACCGAAACGTGTAACCTGGTTCTCGGCAAAACGCGCAGAATATTTCTGTTGCATGGAACGAGATTGTTAGACAGGTTTTTTAATGGCAATGTTCACTGTCCACTCTAGCTTCGGCCATGGTGTCTGCAGTGACGCTTCATTCCCATCTGTAGCGTTTGCAGATAGTCTTCTACTTAAAGAACCTTTCGCCGTTGGCATTGCATTGATCTAAACGAGAAAGCCGTGGTTAAAAGAGAGATTTTAAGTGTCAACCACAACTTCGAATCGTTATCACTAGAATTCGCAAGTTTTCGCTGATGAGGGATAAAGTTTATCACTTTTTACAGCATTTTTGTATTCTATCAATGGCTTGTTTAACATAAATGTTATGCAAGGCGTGGCTCGGAGCAGTTTATATAGACTGCGAAAAATTTCTGACTTTTAGGGGCAATAAAGACGTAACCGATAAATTCTGCTTTTGCTTGGTTTCTAAAGCATTTCTCGCATAGGAAGTTGTCTAAATGCTTAAAGCGGTAGGCAGTAAATGCGACTTAGTGAGACTATCGTCGTCGGTTGTCGTAGAGGAACCATTTCTCGTCGCACATCACAGTACAATTGCTTTCATTGTCCTTCAATTCGTGGAGCATCCATTAGACAACCTTCTTCGATTTTCCACCTTTTTTAGATGCGCCTAAATAGTTGAGATGTGTAAACAAAGCTCTGCTGCAACTTCTCCAACAAATGTGCGTTTATTTGCTTCTAGCAAACCCTTCAGTTCATCGTCGTCAACAACAAAAGGGATGTCCACGACGACGAACTTTTCCAAACTGACGTCAAACTGTGCGTCCGTTAAAGTTTTCCCTATCATTGGCCTCTTATCACAATAATGCTTCAGGCCATCTGCTCTACGCACGTCCGATTTCGAAGTCGTAGAAATAGATTTATCGAAATTTCTTGTTTTGACATCTGAAACTTCAACCTTTTTTTATTCTAATTTAAACGACCCGTCTTCATGTCTATTGTGAGGATCCCAGCACTTCTCACATTCGATTCGTTTCCTCGCATCCACTGTCCACGAAGATCTTCCAACATTTAACGCGTGCCTTTCGTTGTAGCTTGAGGATTTTCATTTCATCTTGAATGTAGTAAAATGTAGATCGAGCAATTCTTCCTGGAGTTCTGAGATAGCCGTGCTGGAGCGTTCCCAGTTGGATCTCAGAGTGTGGTTTTTCCCAGACAAGTCCGGTACCAATTTTTTGGACCCTGGAGGGATAACTGGCTCGGTTGGCTATAAACGGAATCAAACTAATATCATGCTCGTGATGACGGACAACACTACCACTCTGCTATCCGCTCTCTGTTCACTTATTAATCGATTCAAAACCATTCCATGAAGGTTTCAGCGCTAAATTAGAACTACAACTATTTTATAAACCGAAGCAATTGGGAGGAAAGCGTGCGACTGCTAGTGAGAGCTGAAATTGAAATTGAAATTAGACCTTTCCAGTTATTGACACGGAGTGTTTGCCGCCATCTCCTATGACAAAGTTCCCAAAATTGTGCCTGATAAGAATGTTCGCCCTGAAAATATGGAACAAACAACTTGCTTTATCCCTAACATACACTTCATATTAACCTCGGTATCGGTCAATAGCACGGATCTACCTCACACGAGGGATCTCGAGCCGGTTAGTCGCGAGACTACGTGGCGCGTCACCAGGTGACAGATAGGGAGTTAACCGCCGGCCAATAGCGACCTTTGCTTCCCTGAGGTGCAGGTGGATCCAGGAGATAGACTCCCTGTTTCTGCTGCGCCGACTTGGCACATACTTTCTGCATATACTAGCCGTATTCATGCATACGTGTGTGGGTGCGTTCTCGCTAATGCGGATTGTATTCTACGAGTCAATTCGGCCAAAAGCCTGCAATCAAGTGACAGAGAAGTATATGGGAGGCGGTTAGGAGTCGCCTCCAACAATTAAGCTCCACGTTCACTCTGGGAGAGCCTGGCAAGTTACCCGTGAGTATACCCAGCCCCCATCTTCAGATCGCAGCAAGCTATACGTGGGTATCGAAATGCTAAACACAGTAAAAAAAAAGGCCTCATTCCTCTGAGCCCGAAAGAGCATCAAATTTCGCAGCGTTGGGTAGGACGAGAGGCTGCTAAAATCTCAGGGCCAATCGAAGCTTACTGGATTACAAAGAACTATGTTGACGATCTGTATCTACAATGCATGCACGTACACTTGCATACGAGTCCTCGATAGAGGACTTGCTCATGCAAGCAAGAACGATAAGGTACGACATCATCGGCCTGGCCGAGACGAAACGACGCCACCCATTCAACGCCGTCTATGACACCGGGGAAGAACGCTTTCTCGAAACATACGACAGTAGACGTGTCTGCGGCGTCGGCGTTCTCGTCAACACGAGTTTGTCCATGAAAATCGATTCATTCGAACAGCTTGCAACCCGAATCGGGACGTTTACGATTAAAAAGATGTGGATCAATGCCGGCTTTGACAATCTTCGTCGTTCACGCGCCGACATCAAACTATGACGAAGAAGAAGTCGAAGAGTTCTATTCAGTGTTGAAGAAGTTCTACAGAGAAGACCATACATTCTTCAAGGTCATCATTGGAGATTTCAACGCCAATATTGGACCAAGAAGAACGTCTTAAGAATGTCTCATTGGGATCCACGGATTGGAAGGGAACGAAGAGAGTGGGCAACTTTCTGAGTTTATCATGGCGACCAAAACCATCCATGGTAATTAGCAATTCCAGAAGTCCCACCCTCAGCATTGGACGTGGGAGTCTCCCAATGGAGAGTACCATGACGAAATAGACCACATCTTAGTAAATAGAAGGTTTTGTCTAACCGATGCCGCTGTTGTCTCAAAATTCTACACTGGATCAGGCCACCACCTCCTTCGTGCAAGATTCTATTTCTCGCGGAAAGGAGAAAAAGCAGCTAAATTCAAAAACAGAAGTCCCAGAACTACCATAAACTGGGTCTTATTCAATTCATTAGTCGACTATTGGGAAGATGACGTCGTCGATAACATAGACGAAGAATACGATCGGCTCACTCAACATCTTCACGTTAACGCCATGAAGCTGAGAGTTCGAAAGTCACCATGAGACGTCTGTCTCCAGAAACACTCGAGCTGATACGACAGCGTGGAATCGAACCAGCTGCAGACAACCGCGAACTAACGTCCGAACTTGCAAAACAATGCAGAGAGGCAATAAAATAAGGTCTTAAGGAGAGAACAGCAGCAGTTATGGGCGAAGCTGCAGAGGCTGGTAGAAACATTCGCAAAGCCCACCGATGCTTCGCCAATTACAAGACCAAGATGATTGCACACCGACGCCCAGACGAAACAATTACAGCGTCCAGAAAGGATCTATTCGATAGCCACGTCGACCCTCCGTCATATGAAATAAAGGAGGATGGATATGTTGTACCACCGGTTCTCCCTTCCGAAATCCGACAAGCCATTTCGTCGATGAAAAATCGAACCAGCACCAGGTCCGGACAGGATAAGACCAGAATACCTGAAGAACCTTCCGCCAGTCCTCGTAAACACACTGGCAAGGCTCCTAACACGTTACCTGTCTTTGAATGCAAGAGCCCTAATCAGTGGAAGACCAGCAAGACCGTGTTATTGTTCAAGAAGGGTGTCCTACGCGATATCGGCAACTATCGCCCAGTCTGCTTGGTGTCTGTCGTCTACAAACTTTTCACTCGACCATGTCAGCAAGCAGGGTTTCGAAAAGGATTTAGTACGATGGACCACATCCACACGATAGAAGCAGTCATGGAAGCCCTTGATAGTCAAGGAGTCCCCACTCAGTACATAAAGATTCTTCGTGAGCAGTACAAAAATTTCACAACCAAGATATCACCATTCTACAACGACATTAACATTGACGTCAAAAGAGGAGTTAGGCAAGGCGATACCATCTCGCCAAAATTATTTACCGCCACCCTCCAGAACGTCATGCGAACATTGGACTGGGATAATAAGGAACTGAAAATCAATGGTCGGCAGTTACATCATCTTCGCTTTGCTGATGACATCGTCCTTATAACACCAAACATTAGCCAAGCGGAACGTATGCTTGCCGACTTTGATAAAGACTGTGGAAAGATTGGTCTTCGACTAAACCTCACAAAAACGATAGTCATGAAGAACGGATTGGTTTCACATGCCCCATTCGCGCTCAACGGGACGAATATTTCCGAATGCTTCAGTTATGTCTACCTTGGTCGGGAAATCAATATGAAGAACGACTTAGCGCCAGAGCTGAGCAGAAGGAAATGAGCGACTTGGGCAGCTTTCAAGAGCATCGAGGATGCAGTGAGGAGAACAAGGAATACCCGACTCCGTGCCCACCTTCTCGACTCAACGGTACTTCCTGCCCTAACGAATGCGTCAGAAACTTGGTCGCTGCGTAAGCAGGATGAAAGGTCACTTAGCGTTGTCGAATGCGCAGTCGAAAGGGCGATACTAGGAGTATCCCGTTTCGCACAAGTAAGCGAAGGATCCGAATCACCGACCTGGGTCAACGATGAAAAGTCAAAGATGCCGTTCTGTACGCCAAACAATCGAAGATAAGGTGGGCCGGACACGTAATGAGTATGAACGACAACCGATGAACAAGAGCCGTTAGTGACTGGATTCCTCGGGATGTCAAACGTAATGCAGGAAGACCACTGACCCCATGGTCAGAATTCTTCACAAAGAGCGTTGAAGAAAGATATGATGCTCGACGAGTCCCTAGAGCAAGTAGAACCCATTGGGCTACTCTTGCACGCGACAGGGAAAACTCGAAGACTTGCTTGGCGCTCGCTCGAGTCACTCGACGATCAAAGGGAATACAGGTGATACAGGTGATGCCGTAGTGCACAGTAGGAAGTTTTCCTTGAGGAATTTGGCAAACTTTATACAAAGCGCGTGCATGACGAGCGAATGCCAGGCAAAGAGTACGAGATATTTGCCATCACTTCGTATTCATAACGTTCGTTTTTTCGTGCAAAATAAGAAAACATTCCGAAAGGATATTCTATTGTTGAGGCAATATTAGTTCAGCTTTCATTGTGCTTCCTAGAAATAACTAGAAGACTCATTCAGCGATGACGAGTGATCGCAACACAACAACCACTCACGAAATAAGTCCCTCCTAATGAAGCTGCTATGGTATGAATAAAGTGATTTAGAAACATCACTATTTATCGTTTCCGGCCTCACCTGCGAGTGTGCTGGACGTTTTTTCGCGCATATGGCTCACATTTTTTAATCTCACTAAAGTGTTTCACTACGTTAGTCCCTGTCACTTTAGCATTCCATTCTCGTTGTTTAAATACCCGGTGCTAGATAACAGGAGCATATTTCGCCAACCTCAGGTCTTCCTATGCCGCTGCTTCTAGCGAAATCGTAGCACATAAGGCAATAGATCTAAAAAGGTTTAAACTTTTGCTCGACCAACTGAAGGGAAATCAAAATCAGATAGCTTATCTGCCAAGCGATGTGAATTTTCAAACAACTAACGCTTATCTCTTCCCAACGGTTTAGCGCCTCATCGTGGCAGGGAGGTGTTCCTGGGTGTCGTGCTGTGGTGTGCACAACGAGGATTCATCCGCCCGGCAGAGTCGCCCAAGCTGAGAACGAGTCTGACGTTTCCATCAAGAAGCCTTGTTAAGAGTACACCAACACCAGGATCCGCCACCGTCCTGGTATCAAAGTCGCATGGTGGCCAATCTCTCTCTCTCTCTGATCCACAAGGGCTGCGATTGCCTGCGGTGGTGAGACCTGGGACAGACATTGGCCCGGCTGACCTAGGGATTCCAGGGAACCACTATGGCTTAACCAGGAAATCTCCGAAAAATGGAGATTATGCTGAAGCCCGCCAACCAGTCAGGACAGGCCATTTAGGAACCAAGTATCAAGTAAGTGAGTAACGCTTATCTTCTTCCTTGATTAGGACATGTTTCTAATTTTAGCTAACTGCCTATGCATCATACTCTAATTTGAAGATATTCGAGTTCTTAGCTTGTCAAACACTTTGTCAAAACACTAGCTTTCTAGCTTGCCGTGACTACTCCAGAACCAGATCCATTAGTTTGGATGATTTAACAGGATTATAGCTGATTCGCGGGATCAAGAAATGTACTATTTCGTTCTAATCTCCTGCAGATTGGGACACAGTATGTTGGTCATCAGCTACTTTCTGGTAGTTTGCTGTCAGGTGTACTAAGGACCTCGGATAGTGTTACCTCTGCAACTAAAAAATGATCCACTGTGTGAAAAGAAGGTGCAGAAAAATTATGACGACAAATATTTTCAAAGCACTGTGTTAGAAGTTCGACAGAATTCGCAGTCCAAGACATCTTCATTCGTTTTTACGATTTCTATCCTTGAAACAATTTCTTGTTCCATAAGCAAAAAACTCTTTGATCACTTTTCGCTACTTCGTGCTTTTGGTCGTCCAAAACGATCATACGCATCTGATCACTCACTGTGTCTTCAGACTATTGCCGTGTGGAGCCAGCCGGTATGAGTGGAGGATGATTACGGCCATCCAGGTTTTTCTTCCGTAAAACCTAACTCAATTTGACAAAAAGCTTGATAAGAATTGCGAAATAAAATAGAACACAGTCGTTCCTGGATAGTCGCTGACAGTTGGGAACTTTTACTAGTAACCTTGTGGAGATCAACGATTCGTCACATCAAGACATCTCAAAGTTATCTGGATTTAAGTGATCGGAATCAAAATAACATCGCCGGTTCTGCAAATCCTTTAAGGATTTAGATTACGACTTGAATGATATGGTCATGGCTAAACTCCTCTTTGAATCGAAATTGTTTTTAGGACATCCATTTGTGATGACTGGTTCCAAACGATTTCTGTAGGTGCGGCGCCAAAGCAATGGCCACTTTCAACTTAGCAACAAAAAGAGCCTAGCTCGTATTGAACTCTATTAACCACAAGAAAAATGATGTGAATACGCACATCGTTGTCTTCAAGAACAAACGCCCTTACCCTAACAAGAACAAACTTTCTCTTTCTGTAACCTAAGAAACTTAACAATTTTCCTCTTCTTTTTTCTCCGAAGCTGATGTTTGAAACACGAAGAAAATCAACAAAGGATTCCGTCCGCGACGACACCAGCGCCTTTCCCAAAATTTCATTGGTTTTCGTCGCTACAATACTTGTGTGGAAAAATTTCAAAAGCTTGAAATTTTATTAAAGAGTCCTGACAAGTTTAATTTCAACCACGTTCAAAATTAGAAGAATACTTTACAGCAACTACATGTGTTTTTTATGTACACATTGCAGGTTGTAACACACGAAATGTCTGATTTTAAAATTACGCTTTGAATAGTCAAAACTTTCTCCATTCTAAATTTAACTAGGCGAAGTAAGCATCATTGGAATCGTTAGATCACCACGCTTTTTCCAACAGAAAACAAATTTTGTGATTCTAGGAACATAAAACTTGTTGGTTCTACAGTCGATGAGTTCTTTAAAGACATTTTTAAAGATTGTTTGGTCGTTGAGATTTTTTTCCTTCAGAAAGTGGTCCAGAACATCAGCGCGTAAAACTCCTGAAGGTTCTGGATCAATTCCGAAAAGTCAAAGATGAACCGCAAGGAGGAGTGTGTTGTCATAACACGTGACCTCGTGCCGTACCTCAGGCTGATCCAATGACCTTTTCACAGGCACAGTCCTCGCCCATGTAATACTCTGTGCGGCTGCTATCCACCAGCTAACTTGAATCCTTACAACAAATAAACGGTAGGTGTTTAAATGAAGCTGTTTCTTATGCGAATGCAATTTTATTTGTTGAGTTTTATATGCTAGGGTTATGAAAGTGTTTGGCTGAGTAGATCGCATCTCAACTTGACCTTTCCAAGCTCTGAAGAAGGCGAAACCGCAGAAACATCAGCTATTGTATCCTAATAAATTCTGTAATAACAACCTCGTGTCTGCTTATCGAAGAAAAACATCGAATTATCAATCAAAGCCGACATTAACGGAAAGTCAGTCTTGGGAAACGCAAGCCCATCTTGTGAATAAGGCGGGTGTGCTACTTCTTAATATCACTTGGAAAACGTACGGTCCTGCGCTGTCATGAAGCAATATTAGTCTTTTCTATTTGGCCAATTCCGGTTGCTTGACACGTAGTTTCTAATGAATTTCTTCCATTTTAGCACAATATTTCTCTGACGTAATCGCTTCTTCAGGTCGTAAGAATTTGTAACGAATTGTACCCGCCACTGGCCACCAAATGGAAACCACTGCCTTCTTGGGATGCTGACTCGGTTTAGACATGTGTCGTGGGTTCTCATCGGCATCTAGCCATTGTGCAGAACGCCGACGATTATCGTACAGTGTCCGCTTTTCATAGCAAGTTATAATGCGATTCAAAAAATGGATCTCATTTGTTGCGAATCAATAGGGAATTGCAAATTTCCAGACGCTTAGTTTTTTTCGCTTTTCGCTGAGTTCGCGTGGAATCCGTTTGTCCACTTTTTTTAAAACTCTTCCAATCAATTGTAAGTGACATGAAATGGCCGCAGCACTTACTCCAAACTGTCGCCATCGTAAGTTCTCAGTCCGTTTGACGTGGATTCGATTCGGATGGTGTGAAATGTCTCATTGTAAAGCGTAATTTCTGGCCCATCATGCTCGTCGTTTGCAAGGCTCTCTTCCGTGGATTCACACTTTGCGTACCGACGACGAATGGTGCTTTCGTTAACAAAGCCGTCTGCAAACGCCGCATTGATATTCCGAGCTCCTACCGACGCATTATGTTCGCTCCTCCACGTACACAAAAAAAGGACATGAATATCACGTTGATTCATGCTAAAGCTAAAGCCCATAAGAACGTCAAAATAATAAGTCAGAAAAAATAACACTAGGTGCAGAAAGAGCAAACTTTACATCAAAAAATATGCCATAAAAATACGTGAAGGACAAAATTTTTTATTTAAAAAATTGCCCGGAGTGTTAAAACAATAAAATCGGACATTTCATGTGTTACAACCCGTTATATGTTTGCTCATCAATCAAGCTGTCGACGTTAATCAATCTCGAACGAAAGCGCCATGCATTTGACTTCATCAGGCATCATCGTTAGAGGGGATTGAATGCATACCTGGTCTATGCGATGATTCGCGGCATCCTGTCGACGTGTCGAGTCAGTGTTGATCCCCCGTCCAGACAGGTCTGGCACCAATCTGTACACTCCGGAGGGATGAAGGGTATGGTGAGGCTGGAATGCGGTAACGAACCCTTGTGTGTCGCAGAACACCTTTAACCATCGCGCTGGACGGAGCTGGTTCTATCGATCAATGCAATCCACCGTCAATGGGAATGATTTGGGGAGACCGAATCACCAATGAATTAGGTTAAGCAGTCCCCAGTTAAGCTGAGGCTGTAGTCGAAATCACAATGTTGACTTTTAATCTGCTGCGTAGTGCAGCTTCTCAGGACAATTTATTATGTGAAAGAGAGATAGAAAACTGGCTGAAAGACGAGTGAAACGAAGGACCCGCATGGGGTGGTGGTGAACGCCTTAGCCCCAGGAGAAGTAATAGCGCTTTCGTTCCCTACCGCAGACACCTGGTTGTGTCACACATAATACCCTGCCGAGAAGAATTTTAATCTGTAGTAACAAAAAGTTAACAATGTTAGGACATTTAGAGCTACAGATGTGATCTGGAGATGGAAGCTGACTTTGCAGTTGCTGGATGCTCGATAACGCCTCCAAATACTTCCGATAACTACGTGAATTTCCACCATTAGTATGTATTTGCTTTTTCGTATTAGTGTTGATGAAAACAAAGGCGAAATACAAGTAGTATTCTTTACGTTTTATAATTCCACTGACAAAGTCAAAGTGCCCATAAGTGTTAGTCGCAACGTTATCGCGATGCTAATATTACAATCCTGGTCAATGTCGTATAGACCACAGTTCGGAACTGTAAGCTCTGTTAAGAATACATTCGAACGAAAGAAAGAACACTTTTCTATTTGATTAGATGGTGCGGCCGGATATCGCAACCGTTGGTTGCTGATTCGCCGAGTGCATTATATCTGATGAGTCGATCAACCTCACAATGGCCTGCTATTATGTGGGAAACCAGCGGCCAGGTAAAAACTATCCCTGTAGGAATTTTGCAATGGTCGCATAATGTTACATGACTGAAACCACTGTTTCGTCTGTAACAGTAAGTCGTTCAAAGGATTTGTGTTTATTCCTTCATATTGATAACCATTAAAGAACTGAAAACTGCTTAACCCTTCGAAATTACCATTCATTTCCTTTATTTTTTATTTTTTGTATGACCCATCTTCACGTTTGCAGTGCAGATCCCAGCATTTCATACATTCGATTCGTTTCCTTGCATTCATTATCCACGAAGATTTTCCAACTTTTACGTGTAGCTTCGGTTGCTGAATCTCGTAGGATGCTGGTCGAGCAATTGTACCTGGAGTCTTGAGATAGCCGGGTTGAAGCGTGTTCCCAATTGGACTGCAGTAAGCGATTTTTTCCGGACAAGTCTGTTAACGATTTCCCGACCCCGCAGGAATGAGAGGCTTGTTTGGTCCGGGTGGAATCGAAGTGGCACTGTGCTCGTGATGATCGACGTCACTGCCACTGTACTATCCGCGCCATATAATATCATTCGTTATACTATAACACATCTACAAAACCAGCTTTCGCAGTTTGTTTTCGCGCTACTCGCATTGCATGAATATCAGCGCCACGCCACTTTTCATTTCTACAAACCTCATAGTATCCCCACGGATCGCATAACTTACTTACTCAGATATTACGATGACCCTTCTTCACTGCATGTGCAGGACCCAGCGCAATTTCTATTCCCCCGAAGATTTCCAGGTTTGGCAGTTGCGGTTTCCTCGAATCTCGAAGACAGCCTTGCCGAAGTTCGCCCCAATTCGTCACCAACAGAGGGAGTCGTCGCCTTTGTGGATCACAGGCAGATTTGTCACCATGCGACTAGTTTGATACAAGGATGGCGGTGGATCCTGATATTGGTTTACTCCTAGCTGGGCTCCGTGATGGAAACGCCGGGCTCCTTCTCAGCTTCAGAGACGCTGCTGAGGAGATGAATCCCCCGCTGTACATCGCAGCCCGACACCCAGGAACAACTCCCAGCCACGATGAAGCGGTAAACCACTGGGAGGTTTAGCAAGCATTAAGTTTCTGATTGTGGTAAAACGTTTCGTCATGTCTTCAACACATTTGTTAACTTTACTGCATAGCTTATCAGCGAATCATTTACAGTGCTCACGTGTTAGAGTGAAAAAACGATCGGTTGCGACAACAAGCTACATTAATAGAAAAAACTTTGAATCTAAACACGTTCAGAACTGGAGCTGTAAGCTGGAAGAAGGCGTCATGGAAGCAGCTGAGGGATTTCCATTGACACTTCCAATCGGCTGCCGGGAACATCGCACAGTAACGAATTGCATTTCATGTCGAACCACTGAGAAAAAGCAAAGCAACGTCAAATGGCATGCTGTACGTCTAAAAATTTCAAGCGCAAGCTCACTGCTAAACAAGTTAATGCAAGCGACAGTACCCTACTTAGTGCACTAGCTCTGTCATGGTCGAGAGGAAGGCCTTGTGAAGTGGTAAAATTTGAAATTTTTGAAGAATATCTCATGATAAAAAAAACTTCATATAAATAGATATCGCGAGAGGATATATCAAAAATTGGTTGCTCAATGGCCAAATGCTCAGGATACAATGGAATACAAATCCTTTTACCTTGGTGTGCTTTTAGGGCAACTGGTAAGCTGCGTTTTCTCAAAAATACATCTATGGAGAAACTAGTTTGGCAGCAAATTTGGCAATGGGTGACCATGGGATCGACCAAAATTTCGTTGTCGGCGTGCAGCTGACCCATGCTGACCCAATGAGCTCAATTCGTTTGCTAAAAGTGAACATGGTGCAATTTTTTCGTCCATATTTACTGTCGAACAGCACTTGTGAATGCGTGTGAACCTTTAACATTTGCAGTACCGGTTATTGATATCTGAAATATCGTTTCCCACTCGTACTATAATAGTAATATCAGCTTCGATCCTTCTGGGAAGTATTTACAGGCAAGTAAAACTATGGGAGTTTCCACGGAATAAGGGGTGGAAAATTGACGAGTGAAATCGTTGAACCAGTTTGAAAAGGACAACATAGCAAAACGTTTCTGCTTGTGTTCAAACCCCAACGTGGTTAAAGAAACATTGCAATGAAACATTTCCGTCTTTCAGAAATTAAAGATCATCTCGAAGAGAAAAATATGGCAGTTTCGAATTATAGTGATCACCAATCCTTCATTACGTTTTTCGAAACCTTTCCAATGCCGGAACTTCTAGACGAAACTTCTCATAACCGATTTCTATTTCTTCATTCATTTTGTATTCAAAATAAAATATCGAGATTTTGGTCATATGGCAAACTAAGGTTAATTAATTACTAAGTCATTTCAAAGTAGAAAGCAAGAACGAACTTGTTTAAGGGTCACAAATGTTGCTAATCGAATTCCTATTGTGGCTAACATCTCGGCGCTGTCGCGTTCCTCAGGCCCGCAGTGAATCGGGTCGAGCGTTTACACATGGTTCTTGCTATGTGGGCGCCTCAAACGTTATCCACAATAAAACTTTACGACGACTGAGTGTAAGCTTTCCGATGACCAAAAATATTGATCATCAGAGCACGGATTAAATGAAAGTCTGTAGTGAATAGCTGAAAAAATAAAATAACTAAAAACCAACTGGTTAACACAGCCAAACACTGCGATAACTAAAATCGTTTGAGAGAAAGAAGTAACTCTGTTAAATGAATTATGAATTCTTACTAATTTAGAGCGCGTGTGGTGCAGTGGTCGGAGACGCCACTGCGGCAAACACGTGGAATCGATCCCCTTCGCCGATGGCTCACAAAGCCTTCCATCCCTCCGGGATCGGCAAATTGGTACAGACCTGTCTGGGAGGATAGCAGCACTGGCTCGATACATCGGCAGGCCACTGCGAGTCATTATAAAGGCCAGATATGCATTCAATTACCTCCAAACGATGTTTAATGAAGTCGAATGCATGGCGTATACCTCAGGGGATTGTTTAACGCCGGCAGCTTTATCCCTTTATCGTTTTAACTAACTAAGAGAATGTCGGCAAACACTATTAGCAACTGATCAAGGTGGTTAATTGGGCCAGTCCGTATAGAGGAAAATGCACATATGTAAGCTTTCATACAAAAAACTCTACCTTTTTACATCGACGCCGATCCTGTATTACTCGTGATTACCACATTTTGTCCTTCATACAGAAGAAATATGAGCACAAAATAACGATCATAACGGTCATGATCAGATCTCCAGTTACTGTAAACGTCGCTGAAACACTCGAAACCTGCCACTTAGAAATGTGCAGTGTGATTAGGATCAGAATGAGATCCCCACAGAATATAAAACAACTAATACAAAATGAAACGCTTTTACTTCTATTCTATCGTCTCAATATGTTAGGGAATAACCTAATATGTAAGGCAAGGTTTTATTCCGAACAACAAACAATCGCAGTGTGTATTTATAACCACCCTCTTGTGGGACTTCGCTCGCATAAGTTTGAACAGCATTGCATTACATGAATGAGTAGTAAAATTGTTCACAACAAAAAATAATGCTGAGATATTTGCAAAAATTTTTTCCAGGGGCTAACTCGTTCACCACCACATGGTCATTCGTTTCGCCTGTCTCTCAGCTGGTTCTATCGATCAGCGCCGTCAGCAATCACCCGTCGGTGGGATTCATCTAGGGAGCCCAAATCGGCAACGAACCCAGTTAAGTTGAAGCTGAAGTTGAAATCACAGTCTTATCCTTCTTATTTACAGCCTGCTATAATTTTGAACGGCAGGGTATCATGTGAAGTGCAACTAAGATGGTGCTGATATATTTGCAAAACTTCTAAAAAATTGTAGTAGGCAGTAAATAAAAAGTTTGAAATCGTTTCTCAATAGTTACTGCATCGCAGTATTTTTTAGGACCCGGATGCATGGATAAAAGTAAAAGTCATAAAAAAATTCGTGGATAGTAAGCCCAATTTTCCCATTTCATTTGCTGAAGATTAACACATTCACGGCGACGGTTTGTTTTCGACAGTTTATCTGATGACTCATGTGTGGACCATGTTGGTAAAGGTGAGCCTTGCCAATGATACCAATTTTTTGTCTCACTTTTTGTTACACACTTCGTTATTCCTGTCCGTTCTGTACTGCCAATTTCTTAGCTTTTCATATTACGCACCCCATCCGACAGATCCAACTCTTGCACGTGATGAAAAAAAGAAACATTTAACGACAGGGTTTCTTACTCGCTTTAAAGCTGTTAGCTCAGTAGGATTCAGTGCTGTGAGGTAGCTGTCACTATTAAGCTGTCGGTGTTATAGCTAGCGCGACTTTTTTCCCGTTTCAAGCGAGTAAATCTCGAACTTGGACAACTAAACGTTTGTATAGTACAATACTACTACACAGCAACGTTATGGAGATATCACGAAATGTGAGCAGTATGGGCGAAAAAAAGAGAGCGGATTAAAGAAGAAAATATAAGTTAGCGAGTAAGAAGTTACATTGACACGAGAGAATAGCTTCTTTTTATAGACTGGTGAAATAATACGAAACTAGTGCAGCAATAAATGATAAATTCCTCGATGATTGGTGTGGAAAAGCCATAATGTGTCACTGATGTTAACACTGATTTTATTATTAGTAAACTCAGAAATCCAATTCTGCTACGTGAAGGGGGAAAACGAGAAGGAAATGGAGACTGTAAGCGCCCCTATTTGAGCGAGCTGAACTATAACTGACGACGCTATCTATTCTTTCTCTAATGGCTGGTACTTCGATAGAGGAAATGCTCAAGACGAAGTTACGGAATGTTGCCAGTTTGTACAACCTAATAGAGTGCTTCAACGAACGACACGGTAAGCATTCTTCACTGATATGCTGACGTGAAGTTGATGAACAACATTTGCCCCTGCTAACATCTCGATTTCTTCCTCTTCATCAGAGCCGATACCCGAGTTAGTGGTACACAGTTGTTCGTCTTCTCGATATGGAGTCTTCATCTTCTTATGGGGGTCAAGTGCTTCTCGGTGGGCACCGATCAATTTAGGCCATCTCGTCCACCGGCAGTCCTTTTTAAACGAAGAC
>JADANN010000028.1:0-138383 GCA_018806985.1 Angiostrongylus vasorum | reverse complement strand
GAAATAAGCGTTTTCTGAGCGAGGCTCTAGAAATGGCGTCTAACGCGAGCAAAACCTCGAAATAAGCGTTTTCTGAGCGAGGCTCTAGAAAGGCGTCTAACGCGCCCAAAACCTCGAAATAAGCGTTTTCTGAGCGAGGCTCTAGAAAGGCGTCTAACGCGCGCAAAACCTCGAAATAAGCGTTTTCTGAGCGAGGCTCTAGAAAGGCGTCTAACGCGAGCAAAACCTCGAAATAAGCGTTTTCTGAGCGAGGCTCTAGAAAGGCGTCTAACGCGCCCAAAACCTCGAAATAAGCGTTTTCTGAGCGAGGCTCTAGAAAGGCGTCTAACGCGAGCAAAACCTCGAAATAAGCGTTTTCTGAGCGAGGCTCTAGAAAGGCGTCTAACGCGCCCAAAACCTCGAAATAAGCGTTTTCTGAGCGAGGCTCTAGAAAGGCGTCTAACGCGCCCAAAACCTCGAAATAAGCGTTTTCTGAGCGAGGCTCTAGAAAGGCGTCTAACGCGCCCAAAACCTCGAAATAAGCGTTTTCTGAGCGAGGCTCTAGAAAGACGTCTAACGCGCGCATAACGTCGAAATAAGCGTTTTCTGAGCGAGGCTCTAGAAAGGCGTCTAACGCGCCCAAAACCTCGAAATAAGCGTTTTCTGAGCGAGGCTCTAGAAAGGCGTCTAACGCGCGCAAAACCTCGAAATAAGCGTTTTCTGAGCGAGGCTCTAGAAAGGCGTCTAACGCGCGCAAAACCTCGAAATAAGCGTTTTCTGAGCGAGGCTCTAGAAAGGCGTCTAACGCGCCCAAAACCTCGAAATAAGCGTTTTCTGAGCGAGGCTCTAGAAAGGCGTCTAACGCGCGCAAAACCTCGAAATAAGCGTTTTCTGAGCGAGGCTCTAGAAAGGCGTCTAACGCGCCCAAAACCTCGAAATAAGCGTTTTCTGAGCGAGGCTCTAGAAAGGCGTCTAACGCGCGCAAAACCTCGAAATAAGCGTTTTCTGAGCGAGGCTCTAGAAAGGCGTCTAACGCGCGCAAAACCTCGAAATAAGCGTTTTCTGAGCGAGGCTCTAGAAAGGCGTCTAACGCGCGCAAAACCTCGAAATAAGCGTTTTCTGAGCGAGGCTCTAGAAAGGCGTCTAACGCGCGCAAAACCTCGAAATAAGCGTTTTCTGAGCGAGGGCTCTAGAAAGGCGTCTAACGCGCCCAAAACCTCGAAATAAGCGTTTTCTGAGCGAGGCTCTAGAAAGGCGTCTAACGCGCGCAAAACCTCGAAATAAGCGTTTTCTGAGCGAGGCTCTAGAAAGGCGTCTAACGCGCGCAAAACCTCGAAATAAGCGTTTTCTGAGCGAGGCTCTAGAAAGGCGTCTAACGCGCGCAAAACCTCGAAATAAGCGTTTTCTGAGCGAGGCTCTAGAAAGGCGTCTAACGCGCCCAAAACCTCGAAATAAGCGTTTTCTGAGCGAGGCTCTAGAAAGGCGTCTAACGCGCGCAAAACCTCGAAATAAGCGTTTTCTGAGCGAGGCTCTAGAATGGCGTCTAACGCGCGCAAAACCTCGAAATAAGCGTTTTCTGAGCGAGGCTCTAGAAAGGCGTCTAACGCGCCCAAAACCTCGAAATAAGCGTTTTCTGAGCGAGGCTCTAGAAAGGCGTCTAACGCGCGCAAAACCTCGAAATAAGCGTTTTCTGAGCGAGGCTCTAGAAATGGCGTCTAACGCGCCCAAAACCTCGAAATAAGCGTTTTCTGAGCGAGGCTCTAGAAAGGCGTCTAACGCGCGCAAAACCTCGAAATAAGCGTTTTCTGAGCGAGGCTCTAGAAAGGCGTCTAACGCGCCCAAAACCTCGAAATAAGCGTTTTCTGAGCGAGGCTCTAGAAAGGCGTCTAACGCGCGCAAAACCTCGAAATAAGCGTTTTCTGAGCGAGGCTCTAGAAAGGCGTCTAACGCGCCCAAAACCTCGAAATAAGCGTTTTCTGAGCGAGGCTCTAGAAAGGCGTCTAACGCGCCCAAAACCTCGAAATAAGCGTTTTCTGAGCGAGGCTCTAGAAAGGCGTCTAACGCGCCCAAAACCTCGAAATAAGCGTTTTCTGAGCGAGGCTCTAGAAAGGCGTCTAACGCGCGCAAAACCTCGAAATAAGCGTTTTCTGAGCGAGGCTCTAGAAAGGCGTCTAACGCGCGCAAAACCTCGAAATAAGCGTTTTCTGAGCGAGGCTCTAGAAAGGCGTCTAACGCGAGCAAAACCTCGAAATAAGCGTTTTCTGAGCGAGGCTCTAGAAAGGCGTCTAACGCGCGCAAAACCTCGAAATAAGCGTTTTCTGAGCGAGGCTCTAGAAAGGCGTCTAACGCGCCCAAAACCTCGAAATAAGCGTTTTCTGAGCGAGGCTCTAGAAAGGCGTCTAACGCGCGCAAAACCTCGAAATAAGCGTTTTCTGAGCGAGGCTCTAGAAAGGCGTCTAACGCGCGCAAAACCTCGAAATAAGCGTTTTCTGAGCGAGGCTCTAGAAAGGCGTCTAACGCGCGCAAAACCTCGAAATAAGCGTTTTCTGAGCGAGGCTCTAGAATGGCGTCTAACGCGCGCAAAACCTCGAAATAAGCGTTTTCTGAGCGAGGCTCTAGAAAGGCGTCTAACGCGACCCAAAACCTCGAAATAAGCGTTTTCTGAGCGAGGCTCTAGAAAGGCGTCTAACGCGCCCAAAACCTCGAAATAAGCGTTTTCTGAGCGAGGCTCTAGAAAGGCGTCTAACGCGCGCAAAACCTCGAAATAAGCGTTTTCTGAGCGAGGCTCTAGAAAGGCGTCTAACGCGCGCAAAACCTCGAAATAAGCGTTTTCTGAGCGAGGCTCTAGAAAGGCGTCTAACGCGAGCAAAACCTCGAAATAAGCGTTTTCTGAGCGAGGCTCTAGAAAGGCGTCTAACGCGCCCAAAACCTCGAAATAAGCGTTTTCTGAGCGAGGCTCTAGAAAGGCGTCTAACGCGCGCAAAACCTCGAAATAAGCGTTTTCTGAGCGAGGCTCTAGAAAGGCGTCTAACGCGCGCAAAACCTCGAAATAAGCGTTTTCTGAGCGAGGCTCTAGAAAGGCGTCTAACGCGCGCAAAACCTCGAAATAAGCGTTTTCTGAGCGAGGCTCTAGAAAGGCGTCTAACGCGCCCAAAACCTCGAAATAAGCGTTTTCTGAGCGAGGCTCTAGAAAGGCGTCTAACGCGCGCAAAACCTCGAAATAAGCGTTTTCTGAGCGAGGCTCTAGAAAGGCGTCTAACGCGCCCAAAACCTCGAAATAAGCGTTTTCTGAGCGAGGCTCTAGAAAGGCGTCTAACGCGCGCAAAACCTCGAAATAAGCGTTTTCTGAGCGAGGGCTCTAGAAAGGCGTCTAACGCGCCCAAAACCTCGAAATAAGCGTTTTCTGAGCGAGGCTCTAGAAAGGCGTCTAACGCGCGCAAAACCTCGAAATAAGCGTTTTCTGAGCGAGGCTCTAGAAAGGCGTCTAACGCGCGCAAAACCTCGAAATAAGCGTTTTCTGAGCGAGGCTCTAGAAAGGCGTCTAACGCGCCCAAAACCTCGAAATAAGCGTTTTCTGAGCGAGGCTCTAGAAAGGCGTCTAACGCGCGCAAAACCTCGAAATAAGCGTTTTCTGAGCGAGGCTCTAGAAAGGCGTCTAACGCGCGCAAAACCTCGAAATAAGCGTTTTCTGAGCGAGGCTCTAGAAAGGCGTCTAACGCGCCCAAAACCTCGAAATAAGCGTTTTCTGAGCGAGGCTCTAGAAAGGCGTCTAACGCGCGCAAAACCTCGAAATAAGCGTTTTCTGAGCGAGGCTCTAGAAAGGCGTCTAACGCGCGCAAAACCTCGAAATAAGCGTTTTCTGAGCGAGGCTCTAGAAAGGCGTCTAACGCGCGCAAAACCTCGAAATAAGCGTTTTCTGAGCGAGGCTCTAGAAAGGCGTCTAACGCGCGCAAAACCTCGAAATAAGCGTTTTCTGAGCGAGGCTCTAGAAAGGCGTCTAACGCGCGCAAAACCTCGAAATAAGCGTTTTCTGAGCGAGGCTCTAGAATGGCGTCTAACGCGCCCAAAACCTCGAAATAAGCGTTTTCTGAGCGAGGCTCTAGAAAGGCGTCTAACGCGCGCAAAACCTCGAAATAAGCGTTTTCTGAGCGAGGCTCTAGAAAGGCGTCTAACGCGCGCATAAACGTCGAAATAAGCGTTTTCTGAGCGAGGCTCTAGAAAGGCGTCTAACGCGCGCAAAACCTCGAAATAAGCGTTTTCTGAGCGAGGCTCTAGAAAGGCGTCTAACGCGCGCAAAACCTCGAAATAAGCGTTTTCTGAGCGAGGCTCTAGAAAGGCGTCTAACGCGCGCAAAACCTCGAAATAAGCGTTTTCTGAGCGAGGCTCTAGAAAGGCGTCTAACGCGCGCAAAACCTCGAAATAAGCGTTTTCTGAGCGAGGCTCTAGAAAGGCGTCTAACGCGCCCAAAACCTCGAAATAAGCGTTTTCTGAGCGAGGCTCTAGAAAGACGTCTAACGCGCGCATAACGTCGAAATAAGCGTTTTCTGAGCGAGGCTCTAGAAAGGCGTCTAACGCGCGCAAAACCTCGAAATAAGCGTTTTCTGAGCGAGGCTCTAGAAAGGCGTCTAACGCGCGCAAAACCTCGAAATAAGCGTTTTCTGAGCGAGGCTCTAGAAAGGCGTCTAACGCGCGCAAAACCTCGAAATAAGCGTTTTCTGAGCGAGGCTCTAGAAAGGCGTCTAACGCGCGCAAAACCTCGAAATAAGCGTTTTCTGAGCGAGGCTCTAGAAAGGCGTCTAACGCGCCCAAAACCTCGAAATAAGCGTTTTCTGAGCGAGGCTCTAGAAAGGCGTCTAACGCGCGCAAAACCTCGAAATAAGCGTTTTCTGAGCGAGGCTCTAGAAAGGCGTCTAACGCGCGCAAAACCTCGAAATAAGCGTTTTCTGAGCGAGGCTCTAGAAAGGCGTCTAACGCGCGCAAAACCTCGAAATAAGCGTTTTCTGAGCGAGGCTCTAGAAAGGCGTCTAACGCGCGCAAAACCTCGAAATAAGCGTTTTCTGAGCGAGGGCTCTAGAAAGGCGTCTAACGCGCCCAAAACCTCGAAATAAGCGTTTTCTGAGCGAGGCTCTAGAATGGCGTCTAACGCGCGCAAAACCTCGAAATAAGCGTTTTCTGAGCGAGGCTCTAGAAAGGCGTCTAACGCGCGCAAAACCTCGAAATAAGCGTTTTCTGAGCGAGGCTCTAGAAAGGCGTCTAACGCGCGCAAAACCTCGAAATAAGCGTTTTCTGAGCGAGGCTCTAGAAAGGCGTCTAACGCGCGCAAAACCTCGAAATAAGCGTTTTCTGAGCGAGGCTCTAGAAAGGCGTCTAACGCGAGCAAAACCTCGAAATAAGCGTTTTCTGAGCGAGGCTCTAGAAAGGCGTCTAACGCGCCC
Source organism: Angiostrongylus vasorum (assembly GCA_018806985.1). Taxonomy (NCBI): domain Eukaryota; kingdom Metazoa; phylum Nematoda; class Chromadorea; order Rhabditida; family Metastrongylidae; genus Angiostrongylus; species Angiostrongylus vasorum. The sequence continues at coordinate 132,969 of JADANN010000028.1, read as the reverse complement.
AAAACCTCGAAATAAGCGTTTTCTGAGCGAGGCTCTAGAAAGGCGTCTAACGCGCCCAAAACCTCGAAATAAGCGTTTTCTGAGCGAGGCTCTAGAAAGGCGTCTAACGCGCGCAAAACCTCGAAATAAGCGTTTTCTGAGCGAGGCTCTAGAAAGGCGTCTAACGCGCGCAAAACCTCGAAATAAGCGTTTTCTGAGCGAGGCTCTAGAAAGGCGTCTAACGCGCCCAAAACCTCGAAATAAGCGTTTTCTGAGCGAGGCTCTAGAAAGGCGTCTAACGCGCGCAAAACCTCGAAATAAGCGTTTTCTGAGCGAGGCTCTAGAAAGGCGTCTAACGCGCCCAAAACCTCGAAATAAGCGTTTTCTGAGCGAGGCTCTAGAAAGGCGTCTAACGCGCCCAAAACCTCGAAATAAGCGTTTTCTGAGCGAGGCTCTAGAAAGGCGTCTAACGCGCGCAAAACCTCGAAATAAGCGTTTTCTGAGCGAGGCTCTAGAAAGGCGTCTAACGCGCCCAAAACCTCGAAATAAGCGTTTTCTGAGCGAGGCTCTAGAAAGGCGTCTAACGCGAGCAAAACCTCGAAATAAGCGTTTTCTGAGCGAGGCTCTAGAAAGGCGTCTAACGCGCCCAAAACCTCGAAATAAGCGTTTTCTGAGCGAGGCTCTAGAAAGGCGTCTAACGCGCGCAAAACCTCGAAATAAGCGTTTTCTGAGCGAGGCTCTAGAAAGGCGTCTAACGCGCGCAAAACCTCGAAATAAGCGTTTTCTGAGCGAGGCTCTAGAAAGGCGTCTAACGCGCCCAAAACCTCGAAATAAGCGTTTTCTGAGCGAGGCTCTAGAAAGGCGTCTAACGCGCGCAAAACCTCGAAATAAGCGTTTTCTGAGCGAGGCTCTAGAAAGGCGTCTAACGCGCCCAAAACCTCGAAATAAGCGTTTTCTGAGCGAGGCTCTAGAAAGGCGTCTAACGCGAGCAAAACCTCGAAATAAGCGTTTTCTGAGCGAGGCTCTAGAAAGGCGTCTAACGCGCCCAAAACCTCGAAATAAGCGTTTTCTGAGCGAGGCTCTAGAAAGGCGTCTAACGCGCGCAAAACCTCGAAATAAGCGTTTTCTGAGCGAGGCTCTAGAAAGGCGTCTAACGCGCGCAAAACCTCGAAATAAGCGTTTTCTGAGCGAGGCTCTAGAAAGGCGTCTAACGCGCGCAAAACCTCGAAATAAGCGTTTTCTGAGCGAGGCTCTAGAAAGGCGTCTAACGCGCGCAAAACCTCGAAATAAGCGTTTTCTGAGCGAGGCTCTAGAAAGGCGTCTAACGCGCGCAAAACCTCGAAATAAGCGTTTTCTGAGCGAGGCTCTAGAAAGGCGTCTAACGCGCGCAAAACCTCGAAATAAGCGTTTTCTGAGCGAGGCTCTAGAAAGGCGTCTAACGCGCCCAAAACCTCGAAATAAGCGTTTTCTGAGCGAGGCTCTAGAAAGGCGTCTAACGCGCGCAAAACCTCGAAATAAGCGTTTTCTGAGCGAGGCTCTAGAAAGGCGTCTAACGCGCGCAAAACCTCGAAATAAGCGTTTTCTGAGCGAGGCTCTAGAAAGGCGTCTAACGCGCCCAAAACCTCGAAATAAGCGTTTTCTGAGCGAGGCTCTAGAAAGGCGTCTAACGCGCGCAAAACCTCGAAATAAGCGTTTTCTGAGCGAGGCTCTAGAAAGGCGTCTAACGCGCCCAAAACCTCGAAATAAGCGTTTTCTGAGCGAGGCTCTAGAAAGGCGTCTAACGCGCGCAAAACCTCGAAATAAGCGTTTTCTGAGCGAGGCTCTAGAAAGGCGTCTAACGCGCCCAAAACCTCGAAATAAGCGTTTTCTGAGCGAGGGCTCTAGAAAGGCGTCTAACGCGCCCAAAACCTCGAAATAAGCGTTTTCTGAGCGAGGCTCTAGAAAGGCGTCTAACGCGCGCAAAACCTCGAAATAAGCGTTTTCTGAGCGAGGCTCTAGAAAGGCGTCTAACGCGCGCAAAACCTCGAAATAAGCGTTTTCTGAGCGAGGCTCTAGAAAGGCGTCTAACGCGCCCAAAACCTCGAAATAAGCGTTTTCTGAGCGAGGCTCTAGAAAGGCGTCTAACGCGCGCAAAACCTCGAAATAAGCGTTTTCTGAGCGAGGCTCTAGAAAGGCGTCTAACGCGCGCAAAACCTCGAAATAAGCGTTTTCTGAGCGAGGCTCTAGAAAGGCGTCTAACGCGCGCAAAACCTCGAAATAAGCGTTTTCTGAGCGAGGCTCTAGAAAGGCGTCTAACGCGCGCAAAACCTCGAAATAAGCGTTTTCTGAGCGAGGCTCTAGAAAGGCGTCTAACGCGCCCAAAACCTCGAAATAAGCGTTTTCTGAGCGAGGCTCTAGAAAGGCGTCTAACGCGCGCAAAACCTCGAAATAAGCGTTTTCTGAGCGAGGCTCTAGAAAGGCGTCTAACGCGCCCAAAACCTCGAAATAAGCGTTTTCTGAGCGAGGCTCTAGAAAGGCGTCTAACGCGCGCAAAACCTCGAAATAAGCGTTTTCTGAGCGAGGCTCTAGAAAGGCGTCTAACGCGCGCAAAACCTCGAAATAAGCGTTTTCTGAGCGAGGCTCTAGAAAGGCGTCTAACGCGCGCAAAACCTCGAAATAAGCGTTTTCTGAGCGAGGCTCTAGAAAGGCGTCTAACGCGCGCAAAACCTCGAAATAAGCGTTTTCTGAGCGAGGCTCTAGAAAGGCGTCTAACGCGCGCAAAACCTCGAAATAAGCGTTTTCTGAGCGAGGCTCTAGAAAGGCGTCTAACGCGCGCAAAACCTCGAAATAAGCGTTTTCTGAGCGAGGCTCTAGAAAGGCGTCTAACGCGAGCAAAACCTCGAAATAAGCGTTTTCTGAGCGAGGCTCTAGAAAGGCGTCTAACGCGCCCAAAACCTCGAAATAAGCGTTTTCTGAGCGAGGCTCTAGAAAGGCGTCTAACGCGCGCAAAACCTCGAAATAAGCGTTTTCTGAGCGAGGCTCTAGAAAGGCGTCTAACGCGCGCAAAACCTCGAAATAAGCGTTTTCTGAGCGAGGCTCTAGAAAGGCGTCTAACGCGCGCAAAACCTCGAAATAAGCGTTTTCTGAGCGAGGCTCTAGAAAGGCGTCTAACGCGCGCAAAACCTCGAAATAAGCGTTTTCTGAGCGAGGGCTCTAGAAAGGCGTCTAACGCGCCCAAAACCTCGAAATAAGCGTTTTCTGAGCGAGGCTCTAGAAAGGCGTCTAACGCGCGCAAAACCTCGAAATAAGCGTTTTCTGAGCGAGGCTCTAGAAAGGCGTCTAACGCGCCCAAAACCTCGAAATAAGCGTTTTCTGAGCGAGGCTCTAGAAAGGCGTCTAACGCGCGCAAAACCTCGAAATAAGCGTTTTCTGAGCGAGGCTCTAGAAAGGCGTCTAACGCGCGCAAAACCTCGAAATAAGCGTTTTCTGAGCGAGGCTCTAGAAAGGCGTCTAACGCGCGCAAAACCTCGAAATAAGCGTTTTCTGAGCGAGGCTCTAGAAAGGCGTCTAACGCGCGCAAAACCTCGAAATAAGCGTTTTCTGAGCGAGGCTCTAGAAAGGCGTCTAACGCGCCCAAAACCTCGAAATAAGCGTTTTCTGAGCGAGGCTCTAGAAAGGCGTCTAACGCGCGCAAAACCTCGAAATAAGCGTTTTCTGAGCGAGGCTCTAGAAAGGCGTCTAACGCGCCCAAAACCTCGAAATAAGCGTTTTCTGAGCGAGGCTCTAGAAAGGCGTCTAACGCGCGCAAAACCTCGAAATAAGCGTTTTCTGAGCGAGGCTCTAGAAAGGCGTCTAACGCGCCCAAAACCTCGAAATAAGCGTTTTCTGAGCGAGGCTCTAGAAAGGCGTCTAACGCGCGCAAAACCTCGAAATAAGCGTTTTCTGAGCGAGGCTCTAGAAAGGCGTCTAACGCGCCCAAAACCTCGAAATAAGCGTTTTCTGAGCGAGGCTCTAGAAAGGCGTCTAACGCGCGCAAAACCTCGAAATAAGCGTTTTCTGAGCGAGGCTCTAGAAAGGCGTCTAACGCGCGCAAAACCTCGAAATAAGCGTTTTCTGAGCGAGGCTCTAGAAAGGCGTCTAACGCGCCCAAAACCTCGAAATAAGCGTTTTCTGAGCGAGGCTCTAGAAAGACGTCTAACGCGCGCATAACGTCGAAATAAGCGTTTTCTGAGCGAGGCTCTAGAAAGGCGTCTAACGCGCGCAAAACCTCGAAATAAGCGTTTTCTGAGCGAGGCTCTAGAAAGGCGTCTAACGCGCCCAAAACCTCGAAATAAGCGTTTTCTGAGCGAGGCTCTAGAAAGGCGTCTAACGCGCGCAAAACCTCGAAATAAGCGTTTTCTGAGCGAGGCTCTAGAAAGGCGTCTAACGCGCGCAAAACCTCGAAATAAGCGTTTTCTGAGCGAGGCTCTAGAAAGGCGTCTAACGCGCGCAAAACCTCGAAATAAGCGTTTTCTGAGCGAGGCTCTAGAAAGGCGTCTAACGCGCGCAAAACCTCGAAATAAGCGTTTTCTGAGCGAGGCTCTAGAAAGGCGTCTAACGCGCCCAAAACCTCGAAATAAGCGTTTTCTGAGCGAGGCTCTAGAAAGGCGTCTAACGCGCGCAAAACCTCGAAATAAGCGTTTTCTGAGCGAGGCTCTAGAAAGGCGTCTAACGCGCGCAAAACCTCGAAATAAGCGTTTTCTGAGCGAGGCTCTAGAAAGGCGTCTAACGCGCGCAAAACCTCGAAATAAGCGTTTTCTGAGCGAGGCTCTAGAAAGGCGTCTAACGCGCCCAAAACCTCGAAATAAGCGTTTTCTGAGCGAGGCTCTAGAAAGGCGTCTAACGCGCGCAAAACCTCGAAATAAGCGTTTTCTGAGCGAGGCTCTAGAAAGACGTCTAACGCGCGCAAAACCTCGAAATAAGCGTTTTCTGAGCGAGGCTCTAGAAAGGCGTCTAACGCGCGCAAAACCTCGAAATAAGCGTTTTCTGAGCGAGGCTCTAGAAAGGCGTCTAACGCGCGCAAAACCTCGAAATAAGCGTTTTCTGAGCGAGGCTCTAGAAAGGCGTCTAACGCGCGCAAAACCTCGAAATAAGCGTTTTCTGAGCGAGGCTCTAGAAAGGCGTCTAACGCGCCCAAAACCTCGAAATAAGCGTTTTCTGAGCGAGGCTCTAGAAAGGCGTCTAACGCGCCCAAAACCTCGAAATAAGCGTTTTCTGAGCGAGGCTCTAGAAAGGCGTCTAACGCGCGCAAAACCTCGAAATAAGCGTTTTCTGAGCGAGGCTCTAGAAAGGCGTCTAACGCGCGCAAAACCTCGAAATAAGCGTTTTCTGAGCGAGGCTCTAGAAAGGCGTCTAACGCGCGCAAAACCTCGAAATAAGCGTTTTCTGAGCGAGGCTCTAGAAAGGCGTCTAACGCGCGCAAAACCTCGAAATAAGCGTTTTCTGAGCGAGGCTCTAGAAAGGCGTCTAACGCGCCCAAAACCTCGAAATAAGCGTTTTCTGAGCGAGGCTCTAGAAAGGCGTCTAACGCGCGCAAAACCTCGAAATAAGCGTTTTCTGAGCGAGGCTCTAGAAAGGCGTCTAACGCGCCCAAAACCTCGAAATAAGCGTTTTCTGAGCGAGGCTCTAGAAAGGCGTCTAACGCGCGCAAAACCTCGAAATAAGCGTTTTCTGAGCGAGGCTCTAGAAAGGCGTCTAACGCGCGCAAAACCTCGAAATAAGCGTTTTCTGAGCGAGGCTCTAGAAAGGCGTCTAACGCGCCCAAAACCTCGAAATAAGCGTTTTCTGAGCGAGGCTCTAGAAAGGCGTCTAACGCGCGCAAAACCTCGAAATAAGCGTTTTCTGAGCGAGGCTCTAGAAAGGCGTCTAACGCGCCCAAAACCTCGAAATAAGCGTTTTCTGAGCGAGGCTCTAGAAAGGCGTCTAACGCGCGCAAAACCTCGAAATAAGCGTTTTCTGAGCGAGGCTCTAGAAAGGCGTCTAACGCGCGCAAAACCTCGAAATAAGCGTTTTCTGAGCGAGGCTCTAGAAAGGCGTCTAACGCGCGCAAAACCTCGAAATAAGCGTTTTCTGAGCGAGGCTCTAGAAAGGCGTCTAACGCGCCCAAAACCTCGAAATAAGCGTTTTCTGAGCGAGGCTCTAGAAAGGCGTCTAACGCGCGCAAAACCTCGAAATAAGCGTTTTCTGAGCGAGGCTCTAGAAAGGCGTCTAACGCGCGCAAAACCTCGAAATAAGCGTTTTCTGAGCGAGGCTCTAGAAAGGCGTCTAACGCGCCCAAAACCTCGAAATAAGCGTTTTCTGAGCGAGGCTCTAGAAAGGCGTCTAACGCGCGCAAAACCTCGAAATAAGCGTTTTCTGAGCGAGGCTCTAGAAAGGCGTCTAACGCGCCCAAAACCTCGAAATAAGCGTTTTCTGAGCGAGGCTCTAGAAAGGCGTCTAACGCGCCCAAAACCTCGAAATAAGCGTTTTCTGAGCGAGGCTCTAGAAAGGCGTCTAACGCGCCCAAAACCTCGAAATAAGCGTTTTCTGAGCGAGGCTCTAGAAAGGCGTCTAACGCGCGCAAAACCTCGAAATAAGCGTTTTCTGAGCGAGGCTCTAGAAAGGCGTCTAACGCGCGCAAAACCTCGAAATAAGCGTTTTCTGAGCGAGGCTCTAGAAAGGCGTCTAACGCGCGCAAAACCTCGAAATAAGCGTTTTCTGAGCGAGGCTCTAGAAAGGCGTCTAACGCGCCCAAAACCTCGAAATAAGCGTTTTCTGAGCGAGGCTCTAGAAAGGCGTCTAACGCGCGCATAACGTCGAAATAAGCGTTTTCTGAGCGAGGCTCTAGAAAGGCGTCTAACGCGCGCAAAACCTCGAAATAAGCGTTTTCTGAGCGAGGCTCTAGAAAGGCGTCTAACGCGCCCAAAACCTCGAAATAAGCGTTTTCTGAGCGAGGCTCTAGAAAGGCGTCTAACGCGCGCAAAACCTCGAAATAAGCGTTTTCTGAGCGAGGCTCTAGAAAGGCGTCTAACGCGAGCAAAACCTCGAAATAAGCGTTTTCTGAGCGAGGCTCTAGAAAGGCGTCTAACGCGCCCAAAACCTCGAAATAAGCGTTTTCTGAGCGAGGCTCTAGAAAGGCGTCTAACGCGCGCAAAACCTCGAAATAAGCGTTTTCTGAGCGAGGCTCTAGAAAGGCGTCTAACGCGCCCAAAACCTCGAAATAAGCGTTTTCTGAGCGAGGCTCTAGAAAGGCGTCTAACGCGCGCAAAACCTCGAAATAAGCGTTTTCTGAGCGAGGCTCTAGAAAGGCGTCTAACGCGCCCAAAACCTCGAAATAAGCGTTTTCTGAGCGAGGCTCTAGAAAGACGTCTAACGCGCGCATAACGTCGAAATAAGCGTTTTCTGAGCGAGGCTCTAGAAAGGCGTCTAACGCGCCCAAAACCTCGAAATAAGCGTTTTCTGAGCGAGGCTCTAGAAAGGCGTCTAACGCGCCCAAAACCTCGAAATAAGCGTTTTCTGAGCGAGGCTCTAGAAAGGCGTCTAACGCGCCCAAAACCTCGAAATAAGCGTTTTCTGAGCGAGGCTCTAGAAAGGCGTCTAACGCGCGCAAAACCTCGAAATAAGCGTTTTCTGAGCGAGGCTCTAGAAAGGCGTCTAACGCGCCCAAAACCTCGAAATAAGCGTTTTCTGAGCGAGGCTCTAGAAAGGCGTCTAACGCGCGCAAAACCTCGAAATAAGCGTTTTCTGAGCGAGGCTCTAGAAAGGCGTCTAACGCGCCCAAAACCTCGAAATAAGCGTTTTCTGAGCGAGGCTCTAGAAAGGCGTCTAACGCGCGCAAAACCTCGAAATAAGCGTTTTCTGAGCGAGGCTCTAGAAAGGCGTCTAACGCGCGCAAAACCTCGAAATAAGCGTTTTCTGAGCGAGGCTCTAGAAAGGCGTCTAACGCGCGCAAAACCTCGAAATAAGCGTTTTCTGAGCGAGGGCTCTAGAAAGGCGTCTAACGCGCCCAAAACCTCGAAATAAGCGTTTTCTGAGCGAGGCTCTAGAAAGGCGTCTAACGCGCGCAAAACCTCGAAATAAGCGTTTTCTGAGCGAGGCTCTAGAAAGGCGTCTAACGCGCCCAAAACCTCGAAATAAGCGTTTTCTGAGCGAGGCTCTAGAAAGGCGTCTAACGCGCGCAAAACCTCGAAATAAGCGTTTTCTGAGCGAGGCTCTAGAAAGGCGTCTAACGCGCCCAAAACCTCGAAATAAGCGTTTTCTGAGCGAGGCTCTAGAAAGGCGTCTAACGCGCGCAAAACCTCGAAATAAGCGTTTTCTGAGCGAGGCTCTAGAAAGGCGTCTAACGCGCGCAAAACCTCGAAATAAGCGTTTTCTGAGCGAGGCTCTAGAAAGGCGTCTAACGCGCGCAAAACCTCGAAATAAGCGTTTTCTGAGCGAGGCTCTAGAAAGGCGTCTAACGCGCCCAAAACCTCGAAATAAGCGTTTTCTGAGCGAGGCTCTAGAAAGGCGTCTAACGCGCCCAAAACCTCGAAATAAGCGTTTTCTGAGCGAGGCTCTAGAAAGGCGTCTAACGCGCGCAAAACCTCGAAATAAGCGTTTTCTGAGCGAGGCTCTAGAAAGGCGTCTAACGCGCCCAAAACCTCGAAATAAGCGTTTTCTGAGCGAGGCTCTAGAAAGGCGTCTAACGCGCGCAAAACCTCGAAATAAGCGTTTTCTGAGCGAGGCTCTAGAAAGGCGTCTAACGCGCCCAAAACCTCGAAATAAGCGTTTTCTGAGCGAGGCTCTAGAAAGGCGTCTAACGCGCGCAAAACCTCGAAATAAGCGTTTTCTGAGCGAGGCTCTAGAAAGGCGTCTAACGCGCCCAAAACCTCGAAATAAGCGTTTTCTGAGCGAGGCTCTAGAAAGGCGTCTAACGCGCGCAAAACCTCGAAATAAGCGTTTTCTGAGCGAGGCTCTAGAAAGGCGTCTAACGCGCGCAAAACCTCGAAATAAGCGTTTTCTGAGCGAGGGCTCTAGAAAGGCGTCTAACGCGCGCAAAACCTCGAAATAAGCGTTTTCTGAGCGAGGCTCTAGAAAGGCGTCTAACGCGCCCAAAACCTCGAAATAAGCGTTTTCTGAGCGAGGCTCTAGAAAGGCGTCTAACGCGCGCAAAACCTCGAAATAAGCGTTTTCTGAGCGAGGCTCTAGAAAGGCGTCTAACGCGCGCAAAACCTCGAAATAAGCGTTTTCTGAGCGAGGCTCTAGAAAGGCGTCTAACGCGCCCAAAACCTCGAAATAAGCGTTTTCTGAGCGAGGCTCTAGAAAGGCGTCTAACGCGCGCAAAACCTCGAAATAAGCGTTTTCTGAGCGAGGCTCTAGAAAGGCGTCTAACGCGCGCAAAACCTCGAAATAAGCGTTTTCTGAGCGAGGCTCTAGAAAGGCGTCTAACGCGCCCAAAACCTCGAAATAAGCGTTTTCTGAGCGAGGCTCTAGAAAGGCGTCTAACGCGCCCAAAACCTCGAAATAAGCGTTTTCTGAGCGAGGCTCTAGAAAGGCGTCTAACGCGCCCAAAACCTCGAAATAAGCGTTTTCTGAGCGAGGCTCTAGAAAGGCGTCTAACGCGCGCAAAACCTCGAAATAAGCGTTTTCTGAGCGAGGCTCTAGAAAGGCGTCTAACGCGCCCAAAACCTCGAAATAAGCGTTTTCTGAGCGAGGCTCTAGAAAGGCGTCTAACGCGCGCAAAACCTCGAAATAAGCGTTTTCTGAGCGAGGCTCTAGAAAGGCGTCTAACGCGCCCAAAACCTCGAAATAAGCGTTTTCTGAGCGAGGCTCTAGAAAGGCGTCTAACGCGCGCAAAACCTCGAAATAAGCGTTTTCTGAGCGAGGCTCTAGAAAGGCGTCTAACGCGCCCAAAACCTCGAAATAAGCGTTTTCTGAGCGAGGCTCTAGAAAGGCGTCTAACGCGCGCAAAACCTCGAAATAAGCGTTTTCTGAGCGAGGCTCTAGAAAGGCGTCTAACGCGCGCAAAACCTCGAAATAAGCGTTTTCTGAGCGAGGCTCTAGAAAGGCGTCTAACGCGCCCAAAACCTCGAAATAAGCGTTTTCTGAGCGAGGCTCTAGAAAGGCGTCTAACGCGCGCAAAACCTCGAAATAAGCGTTTTCTGAGCGAGGCTCTAGAAAGGCGTCTAACGCGCCCAAAACCTCGAAATAAGCGTTTTCTGAGCGAGGCTCTAGAAAGGCGTCTAACGCGCCCAAAACCTCGAAATAAGCGTTTTCTGAGCGAGGCTCTAGAAAGGCGTCTAACGCGCCCAAAACCTCGAAATAAGCGTTTTCTGAGCGAGGCTCTAGAAAGGCGTCTAACGCGCGCAAAACCTCGAAATAAGCGTTTTCTGAGCGAGGCTCTAGAAAGGCGTCTAACGCGCGCAAAACCTCGAAATAAGCGTTTTCTGAGCGAGGCTCTAGAAAGGCGTCTAACGCGCGCAAAACCTCGAAATAAGCGTTTTCTGAGCGAGGCTCTAGAAAGGCGTCTAACGCGCGCAAAACCTCGAAATAAGCGTTTTCTGAGCGAGGCTCTAGAAAGGCGTCTAACGCGCCCAAAACCTCGAAATAAGCGTTTTCTGAGCGAGGCTCTAGAAAGGCGTCTAACGCGCGCAAAACCTCGAAATAAGCGTTTTCTGAGCGAGGCTCTAGAAAGGCGTCTAACGCGCGCAAAACCTCGAAATAAGCGTTTTCTGAGCGAGGCTCTAGAAAGGCGTCTAACGCGCGCAAAACCTCGAAATAAGCGTTTTCTGAGCGAGGCTCTAGAAAGGCGTCTAACGCGCGCAAAACCTCGAAATAAGCGTTTTCTGAGCGAGGCTCTAGAAAGGCGTCTAACGCGCCCAAAACCTCGAAATAAGCGTTTTCTGAGCGAGGCTCTAGAAAGGCGTCTAACGCGCCCAAAACCTCGAAATAAGCGTTTTCTGAGCGAGGCTCTAGAAAGGCGTCTAACGCGCCCAAAACCTCGAAATAAGCGTTTTCTGAGCGAGGCTCTAGAAAGGCGTCTAACGCGCGCAAAACCTCGAAATAAGCGTTTTCTGAGCGAGGCTCTAGAAAGGCGTCTAACGCGCCCAAAACCTCGAAATAAGCGTTTTCTGAGCGAGGCTCTAGAAAGGCGTCTAACGCGCGCAAAACCTCGAAATAAGCGTTTTCTGAGCGAGGCTCTAGAAATGGCGTCTAACGCGCCCAAAACCTCGAAATAAGCGTTTTCTGAGCGAGGCTCTAGAAAGGCGTCTAACGCGCCCAAAACCTCGAAATAAGCGTTTTCTGAGCGAGGCTCTAGAAAGACGTCTAACGCGCGCAAAACCTCGAAATAAGCGTTTTCTGAGCGAGGCTCTAGAAAGGCGTCTAACGCGCCCAAAACCTCGAAATAAGCGTTTTCTGAGCGAGGCTCTAGAAAGGCGTCTAACGCGCCCAAAACCTCGAAATAAGCGTTTTCTGAGCGAGGCTCTAGAAAGGCGTCTAACGCGCGCAAAACCTCGAAATAAGCGTTTTCTGAGCGAGGCTCTAGAAAGGCGTCTAACGCGCGCAAAACCTCGAAATAAGCGTTTTCTGAGCGAGGCTCTAGAAAGGCGTCTAACGCGCGCAAAACCTCGAAATAAGCGTTTTCTGAGCGAGGCTCTAGAAAGGCGTCTAACGCGCGCAAAACCTCGAAATAAGCGTTTTCTGAGCGAGGCTCTAGAAAGGCGTCTAACGCGCCCAAAACCTCGAAATAAGCGTTTTCTGAGCGAGGCTCTAGAAAGGCGTCTAACGCGCGCAAAACCTCGAAATAAGCGTTTTCTGAGCGAGGCTCTAGAAAGGCGTCTAACGCGCGCAAAACCTCGAAATAAGCGTTTTCTGAGCGAGGCTCTAGAAAGGCGTCTAACGCGCCCAAAACCTCGAAATAAGCGTTTTCTGAGCGAGGCTCTAGAAAGGCGTCTAACGCGCGCAAAACCTCGAAATAAGCGTTTTCTGAGCGAGGCTCTAGAAAGGCGTCTAACGCGCCCAAAACCTCGAAATAAGCGTTTTCTGAGCGAGGCTCTAGAAAGGCGTCTAACGCGCGCAAAACCTCGAAATAAGCGTTTTCTGAGCGAGGCTCTAGAAAGGCGTCTAACGCGCCCAAAACCTCGAAATAAGCGTTTTCTGAGCGAGGCTCTAGAAAGGCGTCTAACGCGCGCAAAACCTCGAAATAAGCGTTTTCTGAGCGAGGCTCTAGAAAGGCGTCTAACGCGCGCAAAACCTCGAAATAAGCGTTTTCTGAGCGAGGCTCTAGAAAGGCGTCTAACGCGCGCAAAACCTCGAAATAAGCGTTTTCTGAGCGAGGCTCTAGAAAGGCGTCTAACGCGCCCAAAACCTCGAAATAAGCGTTTTCTGAGCGAGGCTCTAGAAAGGCGTCTAACGCGCGCAAAACCTCGAAATAAGCGTTTTCTGAGCGAGGCTCTAGAAAGGCGTCTAACGCGCCCAAAACCTCGAAATAAGCGTTTTCTGAGCGAGGCTCTAGAAAGGCGTCTAACGCGCGCAAAACCTCGAAATAAGCGTTTTCTGAGCGAGGCTCTAGAAAGGCGTCTAACGCGCGCAAAACCTCGAAATAAGCGTTTTCTGAGCGAGGCTCTAGAAAGGCGTCTAACGCGCGCAAAACCTCGAAATAAGCGTTTTCTGAGCGAGGCTCTAGAAAGGCGTCTAACGCGCGCAAAACCTCGAAATAAGCGTTTTCTGAGCGAGGCTCTAGAAAGGCGTCTAACGCGCCCAAAACCTCGAAATAAGCGTTTTCTGAGCGAGGCTCTAGAAAGGCGTCTAACGCGCGCAAAACCTCGAAATAAGCGTTTTCTGAGCGAGGCTCTAGAAAGGCGTCTAACGCGCCCAAAACCTCGAAATAAGCGTTTTCTGAGCGAGGCTCTAGAAAGGCGTCTAACGCGCGCAAAACCTCGAAATAAGCGTTTTCTGAGCGAGGCTCTAGAAAGGCGTCTAACGCGCGCAAAACCTCGAAATAAGCGTTTTCTGAGCGAGGCTCTAGAAAGGCGTCTAACGCGCCCAAAACCTCGAAATAAGCGTTTTCTGAGCGAGGCTCTAGAAAGGCGTCTAACGCGCGCAAAACCTCGAAATAAGCGTTTTCTGAGCGAGGCTCTAGAAAGGCGTCTAACGCGCGCAAAACCTCGAAATAAGCGTTTTCTGAGCGAGGCTCTAGAAAGGCGTCTAACGCGCCCAAAACCTCGAAATAAGCGTTTTCTGAGCGAGGCTCTAGAAAGGCGTCTAACGCGCGCAAAACCTCGAAATAAGCGTTTTCTGAGCGAGGCTCTAGAAAGGCGTCTAACGCGCCCAAAACCTCGAAATAAGCGTTTTCTGAGCGAGGCTCTAGAAAGGCGTCTAACGCGCCCAAAACCTCGAAATAAGCGTTTTCTGAGCGAGGCTCTAGAAAGACGTCTAACGCGCGCATAACGTCGAAATAAGCGTTTTCTGAGCGAGGCTCTAGAAAGGCGTCTAACGCGCGCAAAACCTCGAAATAAGCGTTTTCTGAGCGAGGCTCTAGAAAGGCGTCTAACGCGCCCAAAACCTCGAAATAAGCGTTTTCTGAGCGAGGCTCTAGAAAGGCGTCTAACGCGCGCAAAACCTCGAAATAAGCGTTTTCTGAGCGAGGCTCTAGAAAGGCGTCTAACGCGCGCAAAACCTCGAAATAAGCGTTTTCTGAGCGAGGCTCTAGAAAGGCGTCTAACGCGCCCAAAACCTCGAAATAAGCGTTTTCTGAGCGAGGCTCTAGAAAGGCGTCTAACGCGCGCAAAACCTCGAAATAAGCGTTTTCTGAGCGAGGCTCTAGAAAGGCGTCTAACGCGCCCAAAACCTCGAAATAAGCGTTTTCTGAGCGAGGCTCTAGAAAGGCGTCTAACGCGCCCAAAACCTCGAAATAAGCGTTTTCTGAGCGAGGCTCTAGAAAGGCGTCTAACGCGCGCAAAACCTCGAAATAAGCGTTTTCTGAGCGAGGCTCTAGAAAGGCGTCTAACGCGCGCAAAACCTCGAAATAAGCGTTTTCTGAGCGAGGCTCTAGAAAGGCGTCTAACGCGCGCAAAACCTCGAAATAAGCGTTTTCTGAGCGAGGCTCTAGAAAGGCGTCTAACGCGCCCAAAACCTCGAAATAAGCGTTTTCTGAGCGAGGCTCTAGAAAGGCGTCTAACGCGCGCAAAACCTCGAAATAAGCGTTTTCTGAGCGAGGCTCTAGAAAGGCGTCTAACGCGCCCAAAACCTCGAAATAAGCGTTTTCTGAGCGAGGCTCTAGAAAGGCGTCTAACGCGCCCAAAACCTCGAAATAAGCGTTTTCTGAGCGAGGCTCTAGAAAGGCGTCTAACGCGCCCAAAACCTCGAAATAAGCGTTTTCTGAGCGAGGCTCTAGAAAGGCGTCTAACGCGCGCAAAACCTCGAAATAAGCGTTTTCTGAGCGAGGCTCTAGAAAGGCGTCTAACGCGCCCAAAACCTCGAAATAAGCGTTTTCTGAGCGAGGCTCTAGAAAGGCGTCTAACGCGCGCAAAACCTCGAAATAAGCGTTTTCTGAGCGAGGCTCTAGAAAGGCGTCTAACGCGCGCAAAACCTCGAAATAAGCGTTTTCTGAGCGAGGGCTCTAGAAAGGCGTCTAACGCGCGCAAAACCTCGAAATAAGCGTTTTCTGAGCGAGGCTCTAGAAAGGCGTCTAACGCGCGCAAAACCTCGAAATAAGCGTTTTCTGAGCGAGGCTCTAGAAAGGCGTCTAACGCGCCCAAAACCTCGAAATAAGCGTTTTCTGAGCGAGGCTCTAGAAAGGCGTCTAACGCGCGCAAAACCTCGAAATAAGCGTTTTCTGAGCGAGGCTCTAGAAAGGCGTCTAACGCGCGCAAAACCTCGAAATAAGCGTTTTCTGAGCGAGGCTCTAGAAAGGCGTCTAACGCGCCCAAAACCTCGAAATAAGCGTTTTCTGAGCGAGGGCTCTAGAAAGGCGTCTAACGCGCGCAAAACCTCGAAATAAGCGTTTTCTGAGCGAGGCTCTAGAAAGGCGTCTAACGCGCGCAAAACCTCGAAATAAGCGTTTTCTGAGCGAGGCTCTAGAAAGGCGTCTAACGCGCCCAAAACCTCGAAATAAGCGTTTTCTGAGCGAGGCTCTAGAAAGGCGTCTAACGCGCGCAAAACCTCGAAATAAGCGTTTTCTGAGCGAGGCTCTAGAAAGGCGTCTAACGCGCCCAAAACCTCGAAATAAGCGTTTTCTGAGCGAGGCTCTAGAAAGGCGTCTAACGCGCGCAAAACCTCGAAATAAGCGTTTTCTGAGCGAGGCTCTAGAAAGGCGTCTAACGCGCGCAAAACCTCGAAATAAGCGTTTTCTGAGCGAGGCTCTAGAAAGGCGTCTAACGCGCCCAAAACCTCGAAATAAGCGTTTTCTGAGCGAGGCTCTAGAAAGGCGTCTAACGCGCCCAAAACCTCGAAATAAGCGTTTTCTGAGCGAGGCTCTAGAAAGGCGTCTAACGCGCGCAAAACCTCGAAATAAGCGTTTTCTGAGCGAGGCTCTAGAAAGGCGTCTAACGCGCGCAAAACCTCGAAATAAGCGTTTTCTGAGCGAGGGCTCTAGAAAGGCGTCTAACGCGCCCAAAACCTCGAAATAAGCGTTTTCTGAGCGAGGCTCTAGAAAGGCGTCTAACGCGCGCAAAACCTCGAAATAAGCGTTTTCTGAGCGAGGCTCTAGAAAGGCGTCTAACGCGCGCAAAACCTCGAAATAAGCGTTTTCTGAGCGAGGCTCTAGAAAGGCGTCTAACGCGCGCAAAACCTCGAAATAAGCGTTTTCTGAGCGAGGCTCTAGAAAGGCGTCTAACGCGCCCAAAACCTCGAAATAAGCGTTTTCTGAGCGAGGCTCTAGAAAGGCGTCTAACGCGCGCAAAACCTCGAAATAAGCGTTTTCTGAGCGAGGCTCTAGAAAGGCGTCTAACGCGCCCAAAACCTCGAAATAAGCGTTTTCTGAGCGAGGCTCTAGAAAGGCGTCTAACGCGCGCAAAACCTCGAAATAAGCGTTTTCTGAGCGAGGCTCTAGAAAGGCGTCTAACGCGCGCAAAACCTCGAAATAAGCGTTTTCTGAGCGAGGCTCTAGAAAGGCGTCTAACGCGCGCAAAACCTCGAAATAAGCGTTTTCTGAGCGAGGCTCTAGAAAGGCGTCTAACGCGCCCAAAACCTCGAAATAAGCGTTTTCTGAGCGAGGCTCTAGAAAGGCGTCTAACGCGCCCAAAACCTCGAAATAAGCGTTTTCTGAGCGAGGCTCTAGAAAGGCGTCTAACGCGCGCAAAACCTCGAAATAAGCGTTTTCTGAGCGAGGCTCTAGAAAGGCGTCTAACGCGCCCAAAACCTCGAAATAAGCGTTTTCTGAGCGAGGCTCTAGAAAGGCGTCTAACGCGCGCAAAACCTCGAAATAAGCGTTTTCTGAGCGAGGCTCTAGAAAGGCGTCTAACGCGCGCAAAACCTCGAAATAAGCGTTTTCTGAGCGAGGGCTCTAGAAAGGCGTCTAACGCGCCCAAAACCTCGAAATAAGCGTTTTCTGAGCGAGGCTCTAGAAAGGCGTCTAACGCGCCCAAAACCTCGAAATAAGCGTTTTCTGAGCGAGGCTCTAGAAAGGCGTCTAACGCGCGCAAAACCTCGAAATAAGCGTTTTCTGAGCGAGGCTCTAGAAAGGCGTCTAACGCGCGCAAAACCTCGAAATAAGCGTTTTCTGAGCGAGGCTCTAGAAAGGCGTCTAACGCGCGCAAAACCTCGAAATAAGCGTTTTCTGAGCGAGGCTCTAGAAAGGCGTCTAACGCGCCCAAAACCTCGAAATAAGCGTTTTCTGAGCGAGGCTCTAGAAAGACGTCTAACGCGCGCAAAACCTCGAAATAAGCGTTTTCTGAGCGAGGCTCTAGAAAGGCGTCTAACGCGCGCAAAACCTCGAAATAAGCGTTTTCTGAGCGAGGCTCTAGAAAGGCGTCTAACGCGCGCAAAACCTCGAAATAAGCGTTTTCTGAGCGAGGCTCTAGAAAGGCGTCTAACGCGCGCAAAACCTCGAAATAAGCGTTTTCTGAGCGAGGCTCTAGAAAGGCGTCTAACGCGCGCAAAACCTCGAAATAAGCGTTTTCTGAGCGAGGCTCTAGAAAGGCGTCTAACGCGCGCAAAACCTCGAAATAAGCGTTTTCTGAGCGAGGCTCTAGAAAGGCGTCTAACGCGCCCAAAACCTCGAAATAAGCGTTTTCTGAGCGAGGCTCTAGAAAGGCGTCTAACGCGCCCAAAACCTCGAAATAAGCGTTTTCTGAGCGAGGCTCTAGAAAGGCGTCTAACGCGCGCAAAACCTCGAAATAAGCGTTTTCTGAGCGAGGCTCTAGAAATGGCGTCTAACGCGCCCAAAACCTCGAAATAAGCGTTTTCTGAGCGAGGCTCTAGAAAGGCGTCTAACGCGCGCAAAACCTCGAAATAAGCGTTTTCTGAGCGAGGCTCTAGAAAGGCGTCTAACGCGCGCAAAACCTCGAAATAAGCGTTTTCTGAGCGAGGCTCTAGAAAGGCGTCTAACGCGCCCAAAACCTCGAAATAAGCGTTTTCTGAGCGAGGCTCTAGAAAGGCGTCTAACGCGCGCAAAACCTCGAAATAAGCGTTTTCTGAGCGAGGCTCTAGAAAGGCGTCTAACGCGCCCAAAACCTCGAAATAAGCGTTTTCTGAGCGAGGCTCTAGAAAGGCGTCTAACGCGCCCAAAACCTCGAAATAAGCGTTTTCTGAGCGAGGCTCTAGAAAGGCGTCTAACGCGCGCAAAACCTCGAAATAAGCGTTTTCTGAGCGAGGCTCTAGAAAGGCGTCTAACGCGCGCAAAACCTCGAAATAAGCGTTTTCTGAGCGAGGCTCTAGAAAGGCGTCTAACGCGCGCAAAACCTCGAAATAAGCGTTTTCTGAGCGAGGCTCTAGAAAGGCGTCTAACGCGAGCAAAACCTCGAAATAAGCGTTTTCTGAGCGAGGCTCTAGAAAGGCGTCTAACGCGCCCAAAACCTCGAAATAAGCGTTTTCTGAGCGAGGCTCTAGAAAGGCGTCTAACGCGCGCAAAACCTCGAAATAAGCGTTTTCTGAGCGAGGCTCTAGAAAGGCGTCTAACGCGCCCAAAACCTCGAAATAAGCGTTTTCTGAGCGAGGCTCTAGAAAGGCGTCTAACGCGCGCAAAACCTCGAAATAAGCGTTTTCTGAGCGAGGCTCTAGAAAGGCGTCTAACGCGCGCAAAACCTCGAAATAAGCGTTTTCTGAGCGAGGCTCTAGAAAGGCGTCTAACGCGCGCAAAACCTCGAAATAAGCGTTTTCTGAGCGAGGCTCTAGAAAGGCGTCTAACGCGCCCAAAACCTCGAAATAAGCGTTTTCTGAGCGAGGCTCTAGAAAGACGTCTAACGCGCGCATAAACGTCGAAATAAGCGTTTTCTGAGCGAGGCTCTAGAATGGCGTCTAACGCGCCCAAAACCTCGAAATAAGCGTTTTCTGAGCGAGGCTCTAGAAAGGCGTCTAACGCGCCCAAAACCTCGAAATAAGCGTTTTCTGAGCGAGGCTCTAGAAAGGCGTCTAACGCGCGCAAAACCTCGAAATAAGCGTTTTCTGAGCGAGGCTCTAGAAAGGCGTCTAACGCGCCCAAAACCTCGAAATAAGCGTTTTCTGAGCGAGGCTCTAGAAAGGCGTCTAACGCGCGCAAAACCTCGAAATAAGCGTTTTCTGAGCGAGGCTCTAGAAAGGCGTCTAACGCGCCCAAAACCTCGAAATAAGCGTTTTCTGAGCGAGGCTCTAGAAAGGCGTCTAACGCGCCCAAAACCTCGAAATAAGCGTTTTCTGAGCGAGGCTCTAGAAAGGCGTCTAACGCGCGCAAAACCTCGAAATAAGCGTTTTCTGAGCGAGGCTCTAGAAAGGCGTCTAACGCGCCCAAAACCTCGAAATAAGCGTTTTCTGAGCGAGGCTCTAGAAAGGCGTCTAACGCGCGCAAAACCTCGAAATAAGCGTTTTCTGAGCGAGGCTCTAGAAAGGCGTCTAACGCGCGCAAAACCTCGAAATAAGCGTTTTCTGAGCGAGGCTCTAGAAAGGCGTCTAACGCGCGCAAAACCTCGAAATAAGCGTTTTCTGAGCGAGGCTCTAGAAAGGCGTCTAACGCGCGCAAAACCTCGAAATAAGCGTTTTCTGAGCGAGGCTCTAGAAAGGCGTCTAACGCGCGCAAAACCTCGAAATAAGCGTTTTCTGAGCGAGGCTCTAGAAAGACGTCTAACGCGCGCATAACGTCGAAATAAGCGTTTTCTGAGCGAGGCTCTAGAAAGGCGTCTAACGCGCGCAAAACCTCGAAATAAGCGTTTTCTGAGCGAGGCTCTAGAAAGGCGTCTAACGCGCGCAAAACCTCGAAATAAGCGTTTTCTGAGCGAGGCTCTAGAAAGGCGTCTAACGCGCCCAAAACCTCGAAATAAGCGTTTTCTGAGCGAGGCTCTAGAAAGGCGTCTAACGCGCGCATAACGTCGAAATAAGCGTTTTCTGAGCGAGGCTCTAGAAAGGCGTCTAACGCGCGCAAAACCTCGAAATAAGCGTTTTCTGAGCGAGGCTCTAGAAAGGCGTCTAACGCGCCCAAAACCTCGAAATAAGCGTTTTCTGAGCGAGGCTCTAGAAAGGCGTCTAACGCGCGCAAAACCTCGAAATAAGCGTTTTCTGAGCGAGGCTCTAGAAAGGCGTCTAACGCGCGCAAAACCTCGAAATAAGCGTTTTCTGAGCGAGGCTCTAGAAAGGCGTCTAACGCGCCCAAAACCTCGAAATAAGCGTTTTCTGAGCGAGGCTCTAGAAAGGCGTCTAACGCGCGCAAAACCTCGAAATAAGCGTTTTCTGAGCGAGGCTCTAGAAAGGCGTCTAACGCGCCCAAAACCTCGAAATAAGCGTTTTCTGAGCGAGGCTCTAGAAAGGCGTCTAACGCGCGCAAAACCTCGAAATAAGCGTTTTCTGAGCGAGGCTCTAGAAAGGCGTCTAACGCGCCCAAAACCTCGAAATAAGCGTTTTCTGAGCGAGGCTCTAGAAAGGCGTCTAACGCGCCCAAAACCTCGAAATAAGCGTTTTCTGAGCGAGGCTCTAGAAAGGCGTCTAACGCGCCCAAAACCTCGAAATAAGCGTTTTCTGAGCGAGGCTCTAGAAAGGCGTCTAACGCGCGCAAAACCTCGAAATAAGCGTTTTCTGAGCGAGGCTCTAGAAAGGCGTCTAACGCGCCCAAAACCTCGAAATAAGCGTTTTCTGAGCGAGGCTCTAGAAAGGCGTCTAACGCGCGCAAAACCTCGAAATAAGCGTTTTCTGAGCGAGGCTCTAGAAAGGCGTCTAACGCGCCCAAAACCTCGAAATAAGCGTTTTCTGAGCGAGGCTCTAGAAAGGCGTCTAACGCGCGCAAAACCTCGAAATAAGCGTTTTCTGAGCGAGGCTCTAGAAAGGCGTCTAACGCGCGCAAAACCTCGAAATAAGCGTTTTCTGAGCGAGGCTCTAGAAAGGCGTCTAACGCGCCCAAAACCTCGAAATAAGCGTTTTCTGAGCGAGGCTCTAGAAAGGCGTCTAACGCGCCCAAAACCTCGAAATAAGCGTTTTCTGAGCGAGGCTCTAGAAAGGCGTCTAACGCGCGCAAAACCTCGAAATAAGCGTTTTCTGAGCGAGGCTCTAGAAAGGCGTCTAACGCGCCCAAAACCTCGAAATAAGCGTTTTCTGAGCGAGGCTCTAGAAAGGCGTCTAACGCGCGCAAAACCTCGAAATAAGCGTTTTCTGAGCGAGGGCTCTAGAAAGGCGTCTAACGCGCCCAAAACCTCGAAATAAGCGTTTTCTGAGCGAGGCTCTAGAAAGGCGTCTAACGCGCGCAAAACCTCGAAATAAGCGTTTTCTGAGCGAGGCTCTAGAAAGGCGTCTAACGCGCGCAAAACCTCGAAATAAGCGTTTTCTGAGCGAGGCTCTAGAAAGGCGTCTAACGCGCCCAAAACCTCGAAATAAGCGTTTTCTGAGCGAGGCTCTAGAAAGGCGTCTAACGCGAGCAAAACCTCGAAATAAGCGTTTTCTGAGCGAGGCTCTAGAAAGGCGTCTAACGCGCCCAAAACCTCGAAATAAGCGTTTTCTGAGCGAGGCTCTAGAAAGGCGTCTAACGCGCCCAAAACCTCGAAATAAGCGTTTTCTGAGCGAAAGCTCTAGAAAGACGTCTAACGCGCGCATAACGTCGAAATAAGCGTTTTCTGAGCGAGGCTCTAGAAAGGCGTCTAACGCGCGCAAAACCTCGAAATAAGCGTTTTCTGAGCGAGGCTCTAGAAAGGCGTCTAACGCGCGCAAAACCTCGAAATAAGCGTTTTCTGAGCGAGGCTCTAGAAAGGCGTCTAACGCGCGCAAAACCTCGAAATAAGCGTTTTCTGAGCGAGGCTCTAGAAAGGCGTCTAACGCGCCCAAAACCTCGAAATAAGCGTTTTCTGAGCGAGGCTCTAGAATAGGCGTCTAACGCGCGCAAAACCTCGAAATAAGCGTTTTCTGAGCGAGATACTCTAGAATAGGCGTCTAACGCGCGCAAAACATCGAAATAAGCGTTTTCTGAGCGAGATACTCTCGATTGACGAATAACGCGTGCAAAACTGGCGAAAGAAGCGTTTTCCGAGAGGTAGTGTCTAGAATAACGCCTAGCGTGCGGAAAACAGCTCGAAATAAGCGTTTTCTGAGCGAGATACTCTCGAATAAGCGTCTAACGCGCGCAAAACCGCGAAATAAGCGTTTTCTGAGCGAGATACTCTCGAATGACGTCTAACGTGCGCAAAACTGCGAAATAAGCGTTTTCCGAGCGTAGTGCTCTAGAATAGACGCCTAACGTGCGCAAAACAGCTAAATAAGCGTTTTCCGACAGATACTCTCGAATAACGCCTAGCGTGCGGAAAACAGCTAAATAAGCGTTTTCTTCGAGATACTCTCGATTGACGAATAACGTGTGCAAACTGGCGAAAGAAGCGTTTTCCGAGAGGTAGTGTCGAATAACGCCTAGTGTGCGGAAAACAGCTAAATAAGCGTTTTCCGACAGATACTCTCGAATAACGCCTAGTGTGCGGAAAACAGCTAAATAAGCGTTTTCCGACAGATACTCTCGAATAACGCCTAGCGTGCGGAAAACAGCGAAATAAGCGTTTTCCGAGAGATACTCTCGATTGACGAATAACGTGTGCAAACTGGCGAAAGAAGCGTTTTCCGAGAGGTAGTGTCGAATAACGCCTAGCGTGCGGAAAAACAGCTAAATAAGCGTTTTCCTCGAGATACTCTCGATTGACGAATAACGTGTGCAAACTGGCGAAAGAAGCGTTTTCCGAGAGGTAGTGTCGAATAACGCCTAGTGTGCGGAAAACAGCTAAATAAGCGTTTTCCGACAGATACTCTCGAATAACGCCTAGCGTGCGGAAAACAGCTATATAAGCGTTTTCTTCGAGATACTCTCGATTGACGAATAACGTGTGCAAACTGGCGAAAGAAGCGTTTTCCGAGAGGTAGTGTCGAATAACGCCTAGTGTGCGGAAAACAGCTAAATAAGCGTTTTCCGACAGATACTCTCGAATAACGCCTAGCGTGCGGAAAACAGCTAAATAAGCGTTTTCCGCGAGATACTCTCGATTGACGAATAACGTGTGCAAACTGGCGAAAGAAGCGTTTTCCGAGAGGTAGTGTCGAATAACGCCTAGTGTGCGGAAAACAGCTAAATAAGCGTTTTCCGACAGATACTCTCGAATAACGCCTAGCGTGCGGAAAACAGCTAAATAAGCGTTTTCCGACAGATACTCTCGAATAACGCCTAGCGTGCGGAAAACAGCTATATAAGCGTTTTCTTCGAGATACTCTCGATTGACGAATAACGTGTGCAAACTGGCGAAAGAAGCGTTTTCCGAGAGGTAGTGTCGAATAACGCCTAGTGTGCGGAAAACAGCTAAATAAGCGTTTTCCGACAGATACTCTCGAATAACGCCTAGCGTGCGGAAAACAGCTAAATAAGCGTTTTCTTCGAGATACTCTCGATTGACGAATAACGTGTGCAAACTGGCGAAAGAAGCGTTTTCCGAGAGGTAGTGTCGAATAACGCCTAGTGTGCGGAAAACAGCTAAATAAGCGTTTTCCGACAGATACTCTCGAATAACGCCTAGCGTGCGGAAAACAGCTATATAAGCGTTTTCTTCGAGATACTCTCGATTGACGAATAACGTGTGCAAACTGGCGAAAGAAGCGTTTTCCGAGAGGTAGTGTCGAATAACGCCTAGTGTGCGGAAAACAGCTAAATAAGCGTTTTCCGCGAGATACTCTCGATTGACGAATAACGTGTGCAAACTGGCGAAAGAAGCGTTTTCCGAGAGGTAGTGTCGAATAACGCCTAGTGTGCGGAAAACAGCTAAATAAGCGTTTTCCGACGAGATACTCTCGAATAACGCCTAGTGTGCGGAAAACAGCTAAATAAGCGTTTTCCGACAGATACTCTCGAATAACGCCTAGCGTGCGGAAAACAGCTATATAAGCGTTTTCTTCGAGATACTCTCGATTGACGAATAACGTGTGCAAACTGGCGAAAGAAGCGTTTTCCGAGAGGTAGTGTCGAATAACGCCTAGTGTGCGGAAAACAGCTAAATAAGCGTTTTCCGCGAGATACTCTTGATTGACCAATAACGAGGGCAAACTGGCGAAAGAAGCGTTTTCCGAGAGGTAGTGTCGAATAACGCCTAGTGTGCGGAAAACAGCTAAATAAGCGTTTTCCGACAGATACTCTCGAATAACGCCTAGCGTGCGGAAAACAGCTAAATAAGCGTTTTCCGCGAGATACTCTCGATTGACGAATAACGTGTGCAAACTGGCGAAAGAAGCGTTTTCCGAGAGGTAGTGTCGAATAACGCCTAGTGTGCGGAAAACAGCTAAATAAGCGTTTTCCGACGAGATACTCTCGATTGACGAATAACGTGTGCAAACTGGCGAAAGAAGCGTTTTCCGAGAGGTAGTGTCGAATAACGCCCTAGCGTGCGGAAAACAGCTAAATAAGCGTTTTTCCGCGAGATACTCTCGATTGACGAATAACGTGTGCAAACTGGCGAAAGAAGCGTTTTCCGAGAGGTAGTGTCGAATAACGCCTAGTGTGCGGAAAACAGCTAAATAAGCGTTTTCCGCGAGATACTCTCGATTGACCAATAACGAGGGCAAACTGGCGAAAGAAGCGTTTTCCGAGAGGTAGTGTCGAATAACGCCTAGTGTGCGGAAAACAGCTAAATAAGCGTTTTCCGCGAGATACTCTCGATTGACGAATAACGTGTGCAAACTGGCGAAAGAAGCGTTTTCCGAGAGGTAGTGTCGAATAACGCCTAGTGTGCGGAAAACAGCTAAATAAGCGTTTTCCGACAGATACTCTCGAATAACGCCTAGCGTGCGGAAAACAGCTAAATAAGCGTTTTCCGCGAGATACTCTCGATTGACGAATAACGTGTGCAAACTGGCGAAAGAAGCGTTTTCCGAGAGGTAGTGTCGAATAACGCCTAGTGTGCGGAAAACAGCTAAATAAGCGTTTTCCGCGAGATACTCTTGATTGACCAATAACGAGGGCAAACTGGCGAAAGAAGCGTTTTCCGAGAGGTAGTGTCGAATAACGCCCTAGCGTGCGGAAAACAGCGAAATAGGCGTTTTTCGAGGGATACTCTCGATTGACGAATAACGTATGCAAACTGGCGAAAGAAGCGTTTTCCGAGAGATAGTCTCGAATAACGCCTAGTGTGCGGAAAACAGCTAAATAAGCGTTTTCCTCGAGATACTCTCGATTGACGAATAACGTGTGCAAACTGGCGAAAGAAGCGTTTTCCGAGAGGTAGTGTCGAATAACGCCTAGTGTGCGGAAAACAGCTAAATAAGCGTTTTCCGAGAGATACTCTCGAATAACGACTAGCGTGCGGAAAACTAGCGAAATAAGCGTTTTCCGAGAGATAGTCTCGAATAACGCCTAGCGTGCGGAAAACAGCTATATAAGCGTTTTCCTCGAGATACTCTCGATTGACGAATAACGTGTGCAAACTGGCGAAAGAAGCGTTTTCCGAGAGATAGTGTCGAATAACGCCTAGTGTGCGGAAAACAGCTAAATAAGCGTTTTCCGACAGATACTCTCGAATAACGCCTAGCGTGCGGAAAACAGCTAAATAAGCGTTTTCCGCGAGATACTCTCGATTGACGAATAACGTGTGCAAACTGGCGAAAGAAGCGTTTTCCGAGAGGTAGTGTCGAATAACGCCTAGTGTGCGGAAAACAGCTAAATAAGCGTTTTCCGCGAGATACTCTCGATTGACGAATAACGTGTGCAAACTGGCGAAAGAAGCGTTTTCCGAGAGATAGTCTCGAATAACGCCTAGCGTGCGGAAAACAGCTAAATAAGCGTTTTCCTCGAGATACTCTCGATTGACGAATAACGTGTGCAAACTGGCGAAAGAAGCGTTTTCCGAGAGGTAGTGTCGAATAACGCCTAGTGTGCGGAAAACAGCTAAATAAGCGTTTTCCGACAGATACTCTCGAATAAGGCCTAGCGTGCGGAAAACAGCGAAATAGGCGTTTTCTCGAGGGATACTCTCGATTGACGAATAACGTGTGCAAACTGGCGAAAGAAGCGTTTTCCGAGAGGTAGTGTCGAATAACGCCTAGCGTGCGGAAAACAGCTAAATAAGCGTTTTTCCGCGAGATACTCTCGATTGACGAATAACGTGTGCAAACTGGCGAAAGAAGCGTTTTCCGAGAGGTAGTGTCGAATAACGCCTAGTGTGCGGAAAACAGCTAAATAAGCGTTTTCCGACGAGATACTCTCGAATAACGCCTAGTGTGCGGAAAACAGCTAAATAAGCGTTTTCCGACAGATACTCTCGAATAACGCCTAGCGTGCGGAAAACAGCTATATAAGCGTTTTCTTCGAGATACTCTCGATTGACGAATAACGTGTGCAAACTGGCGAAAGAAGCGTTTTCCGAGAGGTAGTGTCGAATAACGCCTAGTGTGCGGAAAACAGCTAAATAAGCGTTTTCCGACAGATACTCTCGAATAACGCCTAGCGTGCGGAAAACAGCTATATAAGCGTTTTCTTCGAGATACTCTCGATTGACGAATAACGTGTGCAAACTGGCGAAAGAAGCGTTTTCCGAGAGGTAGTGTCGAATAACGCCTAGTGTGCGGAAAACAGCTAAATAAGCGTTTTCCGACAGATACTCTCGAATAACGCCTAGCGTGCGGAAAACAGCTATATAAGCGTTTTCTTCGAGATACTCTCGATTGACGAATAACGTGTGCAAACTGGCGAAAGAAGCGTTTTCCGAGAGGTAGTGTCGAATAACGCCTAGTGTGCGGAAAACAGCTAAATAAGCGTTTTCCGACAGATACTCTCGAATAACGCCTAGCGTGCGGAAAACAGCTAAATAAGCGTTTTCCGCGAGATACTCTCGATTGACGAATAACGTGTGCAAACTGGCGAAAGAAGCGTTTTCCGAGAGGTAGTGTCGAATAACGCCTAGTGTGCGGAAAACAGCTAAATAAGCGTTTTCCGACGAGATACTCTCGATTGACGCAATAACGTGTGCAAACTGGCGAAAGAAGCGTTTTCCGAGAGATAGTCTCGAATAACGCCTAGTGTGCGGAAAACAGCTAAATAAGCGTTTTCCGCGAGATACTCTCGATTGACCAATAACGAGTGCAAACTGGCGAAAGAAGCGTTTTCCGAGAGGTAGTGTCGAATAACGCCTAGTGTGCGGAAAACAGCTAAATAAGCGTTTTCCGACGAGATACTCTCGATTGACGAATAACGTGTGCAAACTGGCGAAAGAAGCGTTTTCCGAGAGATAGTGTCGAATAACGCCTAGTGTGCGGAAAACAGCTAAATAAGCGTTTTTCCGCGAGATACTCTCGATTGACGAATAACGTGTGCAAACTGGCGAAAGAAGCGTTTTCCGAGAGGTAGTGTCGAATAACGCCCTAGCGTGCGGAAAACAGCGAAATAGGCGTTTTTCCGAGAGATACTCTCGATTGACGAATAACGTGTGCAAAACTGGCGAAAGAAGCGTTTTCCGAGAGATAGTCTCGAATAACGCCTAGCGTGCGGAAAACAGCTATATAAGCGTTTTCCTCGAGATACTCTCGATTGACCAATAACGTGTGCAAACTGGCGAAAGAAGCGTTTTCCGAGAGATAGTGTCGAATAACGCCTAGCGTGCGGAAAACAGCTAAATAAGCGTTTTTCCGAGAGATACTCTCGAATAACGACTAGCGTGCGGAAAACTAGCGAAATAAGCGTTTTCCGAGAGATACTCTCGAATAACGCCTAGCGTGCGGAAAACAGCTATATAAGCGTTTTCCTCGAGATACTCTCGATTGACGAATAACGTGTGCAAACTGGCGAAAGAAGCGTTTTCCGAGAGATAGTCTCGAATAACGCCGAGCGTGCGGAAAACAGCGAAATAAGCGTTTTCGGAAAGATACTATCGAATAACGCCTAGCGTGCGGAAAACAGCTATATAAGCGTTTTCCTCGAGATACTCTCGATTGACGAATAACGTGTGCAAACTGGCGAAAGAAGCGTTTTCCGAGAGATAGTCTCGAATAACGCCCTAGCGTGCGGAAAACAGCTAAATAAGCGTTTTTCCCCGAGATACTCTCGATTGACGAATAACGTGTGCAAACTGGCGAAATAAGCGTTTTCCGAGAGATAGTCTCGAATAACGCCGAGCGTGCGGAAAACAGCGAAATAAGCGTTTTCCTCGAGATACCCTCGATTGACGAATAACGTGTGCAAACTGGCGAAAGAAGCGCTTTCCGAGAGATAGTCTCGAATAACGCCTAGTGTGCGGAAAACAGCGAAATAAGCGTTTTCCGAAAGATACTCTCGAATAACGCCTAGCGTGCGGAAAACAGCGAAATAAGCGTTTTCCTCGAGATACTCTCGATTGACGAATAACGTGTGCAAACTGGCGAAAGAAGCGCTTTCCGAGAGATAGTCTCGAATAACGCCGAGCGTGCGGAAAACGGCGAAATAAGCGTTTTCGGAAAGATACTATCGAATAACGCCTAGCGTGCGGAAAACAGCTATATAAGCGTTTTCTTCGAGATACTCTCGATTGACGAATAACGTGTGCAAACTGGCGAAAGAAGCGTTTTCCGAGAGGTAGTGTCGAATAACGCCTAGCGTGCGGAAAACAGCGAAATAAGCGTTTTCCGACGAGATACTCTCGAATAACGCCTAGCGTGAGGAAAAACAGCGAAATAAGCGTTTTCCGAGAGATACTCTCGAATAACGCCTACCCGTGCGGAAAACAGCGAAATATGCGTTTTCCGATAGATACTCTCGATGGAAGCGAGCGGCTTGCGGAGATTTCAAGAGATTCGAGGATGCAGTGGAGAGAACAAAGTACACTCGACTCCGTGCCCACCTTTTTCGACTCAACGGTGCTTGCTGCCCCTAACGCATGCGTCAGAAACCTGGTCTCTACGTAAGCAGGATCAAAGATCACTCAGCGCTATCGAACGCGCAATCGAAAGGACGATGCTAGGAACATCCCTTTTCACACAAGTAAGGGATTAGATCCGAAGCTCCCACCTGCGTCAACGATCGATAACCACGAATGCCGTCCTGTACGCCAAACAGTCGAAGAAGAGGTGAGCCGGTCTCGTAATGCGTATGAATGACATCCGATGGACAAGAGCCGTTAGTGACTGGATTCCCTCGAGATGTCGAAACATACTGCAGGAAGACCATCGACCCGATGGTCAGAGTTCTTCGCGAAGAGCCGAAGAACCTAGAAAGAAAGAAGGAAGAGAAGAAAAAACCGTACTGGTGTATTCCATCTTGTCAAATAGTCCAATTCACTAGTTTAAATCATCTATGGGAACTAAGAGACAGCACTTTGTATCTGTATGCCTCTCATAGGCATCCAAAGCGTCGAATCCTCCTCATAATATAAAACGCCTTGGATTGATGATGAGCAGACTGAGCTCATGTCACAGCACTCAGTATCTTCCTTGGAGGCTTTTAGTTTTATCGCTACTCGTAGCAACTGAGAGCAATTAGAATAATAATCTAAGACAGTAGTAAAATAAAAAGCTTCTGAAGATGTTCAGCATTTATCGTTCAGTACTAAAACTTCTCGTTGATGAGGCACTGTCTGTTTTCAGTTTCACTAAATTGATTTTAATAAATATCTAGTGTTCGTTACATCCAAGAGCTGGAGAAGTTGTTCATGATGGCAAACGGATCCAAGTGGTACATTTTGTTCGATATTCGACCGGTGTACAGAGAGCGTCGATAGAGTCATGATTTTTTGTAAGCGTTAGGAATATTGTAGCTAATATTTTGAATACAATGACCACTTTTTTGATGAAGAGTGACAACATGAGATTGCAATAAGTTGCACTTCATTTTGGCTGATCGAATGCACATATAAGTATCCACGTAGGAGGTACACATTCACACACACACACTCACCCACCCAAACACGCACACATAGACATATCCACGCACACACACATACACACACACACACACACACACACACACACACACGATAGAAAAGAGCAGCTGAGATGGATGCAGCCCACAAAAGGTCTTCAAAAGGAGCCGAATCGTGTCACGTGGGTTATGCTACTCCTCTCGCCGCTGCTTTAACCTTTTATTCACTGCGCATTCTTTTCTTCCACGACAAATCACTGGACAGTGGACTGGTGGATTCGCCACGTAGGGTTCCGATTCTACCCTCCCAACGGTTGACAGCCTCATCGTGGCTGGGAGGTGTTCTTGGGTGTCGAACTGCTATGTTCAGCTGCGGGATTTATTCTGTCGACACGACCTCCCGGGCTGAGAAGGACTCCTGCGTTGCCATCAGGAAACCCAACTAAGAGTGAATCAATACCACGATCTACCAGTGTTCTGGTATCAAGCTAATATAATGGTGTCAAATCTTCCTCTGATCGGCAAGGGCTGCGACTGCCTGTGGTGGTGATGACCTGAGGCAGACATGGGCCAGGCAGACCCCCGGTGCTCCAAGCACAATGGCTAAACCTAAGAAGCTACGAAAAGATGGGAATCATGCTGGAGCGGCCATCCAAGTATCCAAGTAGGTAAATATCCGTTTCTACGTCGTCTTTCAGTGGCCAGCCTTTTTTAATTCCCACTTTAATTTGTGATTTCGACTTTGATATCGGATCTGAGTCAACTACTAGGAAGCTCGAACGAAGAAATCACTGCCAAGAATATGTTTCCCTCAGATTCACATCGTGTGAAAGACCTGAAAATGCCCTTGCAAGGTTAAATCAGGATAACAGGAAGGACCAAATTGCGCTACCAACAATAGGCCATCCTTAGTACCCCCGCACAATTTGCATTTCCGTCTACCACTTCGGGTAGTGAGACGACCACTGAGAGGCCACAAAATCTCGAGGTCCTCATGACGGCACTGGAACTGCATCTGACGAACACATGCACGATACCCCATGGAGATTGTTTCTTACTGTGCACGTATAATGCCAGAACACTGTCTTCAGACGCCAACCTTCACGCCCTTCTTCAAGCAGTAGATCTCATCAGATATCAGAGAGTATGAGACTTCCACCCTTCACCATGCTCGAATCACACCAACGCTATGGACGAAAATTTTGAGGGAAGGAAACGAAAGGAAATTATGCTAGGATCTCTTGAGAAAACTCGTGAGAACGACCACCGATTCAAGTTCCCATTTGTTCAAATGGCTGTTCAATTTTTCTTGTAATGGAAGCGCGGACAGGAATTTTTTTGTTGACGCATGCAACGCAGTGATAAGAGGTCTCTTGAAATACACACGTGGTCGCTGGTTCGTTTACGTACTCTAAACTCATCAACCCTTCCGTCCTTCCAGAGTTGGTTAATTGGTGATAGATTCATCTGGTTGTAAGTCATTGCAGAGGCCATGTTGCATCCAATTACCACTAATGATGCCTCTAAAATCGAATGGGTGGTGTGCTCCTCACAGATTGGTTAATGCCAAATGCGTTATCCTTTGCGCTTTATAGAACTTTTTTCTTGCGGTCGAGGTCGAAAGTGCCTCAGTCTCATGTAGACTTATCGCATAGAAATATCAAGACGATCGCAGACAATATGTCGATTTGAAACTGAAGAATTCTTCAAATGTTTTCAAGGATTATTTTTTATCATATGAGAAATATCTCAGTTAATTAGAATTAAACACTTCTTTTCTGATGA
This sequence comes from Angiostrongylus vasorum, assembly GCA_018806985.1. Lineage (NCBI taxonomy): Eukaryota > Metazoa > Nematoda > Chromadorea > Rhabditida > Metastrongylidae > Angiostrongylus > Angiostrongylus vasorum. The sequence goes on along the minus strand of JADANN010000028.1, from coordinate 101,777 downwards.
ACTTATTCCGCAGACGAAGGGTGGGAAAAATATACATGAGCACCTCGATGGTGTTTGTTCAACATGATCATCGTCGAAAAGTCTTCGAAATTCTTAGACGAGTTAGCGGGAGAATTATGATAAGGCCTTTCTTAATATAGGAACTATTCCCCCAAATAGTTCTTATTTTCTATATTAACGTATGTTTCCTGTTCACTCTGTAACTATCTAAAATCTACCTCTGGATCTTCTCTAAATTGTCTCTTAGCGACCATCTCATGCAGTTGTTTCGCAGGTGGTTGGAAAGGGATTTTGTAACTTCTTTCAAAAAAACCGCTCTTCTTTGTCCGACAGTTCCGGCATTGAATGAGCAGCGGTCAGTTGAGTGTAATTTCCAGTATCTGTCGCTGCAGTGAACTTTCCATATGCGCAGCTGCGCCTTTTCCACATGTAGCTCTATCAGATTGCGCTAGTAGAAATAACCTTTGAAACTTCTCCCTACGCGCTGTCTCTTGTTCCCTCTAGCAAAGCTCCACCCACTACAAAAGTAATACAAGTAGCCCATCGGCATTCACCTTCGAGTGTTCGTAGTGTTCGTCCAGTCTCCACCCAGCTCGTTCCTATCGCTCAACTCGCCCACATACTTCGCTCTACTATTATTGCTGTTATTGTTGGTATAATCATAACAGTTGTAACCCAGCGTCTTAACTGAAATCAACCAATTCCATATAAAAATTGAAGATTAACGTTCTTCATACAGCACGGTCAATCAAACAGATCACAGCTAATAGTCAGTGCCAATAGTTTTCGATGTTTCAGGAAGTAAAATGTGCTAGAGTTACTCAAGTGACTTCATGGAAAAACTAAAATTTACAGGTAACACTGAAAAATAAGTCCAAAATTTCGTTTCTTTTCTTTTAAAAATGAGAAGACGTAGAAACGCTGCAATAAAGGTCTGGAAAAAGTTGATGCGTTGACAAAACCAGAAGAAACCCGGAAATAGCTGCGGCAATTGTTCAAGAAATGTCGAAAGCCTGTGAGATTGGTCTTCCAGAAAATCTCACAAAAACGTTGTTCATGAGGAACGCATTGGTTTCCTATGCGACATTCACGCTCAACAGTACGAATGTCTCCAAGTGCTGATCCATAGGTGGAGAAATCATCATGATGAACTGCTTAATTCCAGAGTTGAGCAGCTGGAAGCGAGTGGCGTGGCGAGCTTTCAAGAGCATCGAAGATGCAGTCAAGAGAACAAAGAACACTCAACTCTCTGTCCACCTTTTCGACTCAACGGTACTTCCTGCTCTAACGCATGTGTCAGAAACCTGGTCGCTGCGTAAACAGGATGAAAGACCACCCAGCGTTATTGAACGTGCAGTCGAAAGGACGATGCAAGGAGTACAACCACAATGTTGCTGAGCTATTTTCAAAACTCTGGACCACAGGTGTCTAAGGTGGGAACGAACGCGCTATTGTCCTCTCCAGGGAGTAACACGTTCACCATCACACCATGCGGGTCCTTAGTTTCGCCTGTCTCTCAGCTAGTCCTATCGACAGCGCCATCAGCAATCACCCGTCAACGGGATTGATCTGGGGAGCCCACTTCGGCATTGAACCCAGTTAAGCTGAGGCAGTAGTTGAAATCACAACGTTTTTACTCTTTATTTTTCTGCTTACTATAATTTTCACGGCAGGTTACTAAGCGAAATACTACCATAATGTTGCTGAGATATTTGCAAAACTCTGCACCACAGGTGTCTAAGGTGGGGAACGAACGCGCTATTGTCCTTTTCGGGGGAGTAACGCGTTCACCACCACACCATGCGGGTTCCTTCGTTTCGCCTTCTCTCAGCTAGTTCTAGTACACTGAAAAAACAAGTCCAAAATTTTACTTCTTGTCTGGTAAAAATGAGTTGAAGGCGAGAGTGGAATTCGGAAAATCATCACCGTTGAATTTCTTATGAAATCAAACGTGTGCTTTTAAAAAAAACGCACGTGAGATAAGATCATGCCATTCTAAGTGATTATCGAAATCCATCTTAGACAAACGACTGGCTAGAGCGAGGGGCTCCTGTAATGGATATCCCTTCTACAAATTGTAATAATGAAACTGAAATACACCTTGGCAAAACTATCTAAGGCGTAAAGGCCTGAAAAAAGCCAAAAAATACCTTCATTAACGTATTAGGAGCACTTGAGAAGACTACACGAATGGAAGGCACATCTTCATCTTCTCGGAATTACTCGACTAGTGGAGCGCCGAGAGAACATCAGAAGAATATTTGTGTACAAATTAGGAATTTGCACATGAGAAAGCACGTAACAGAGGGTAATGGTTGAAAAGTGCGCCTATCGTAGACATCTACGTCCCGAAGTCATTTGCTGGCAGCTTCTCCGTCCACACTTGACAAGAAGTCTGAAAAATGTGTTCACTGGGAATTTCAAAAACGCAGCACATTTCTATTGGAAAAAATGATCACTACATATCCCTAGTATTGCGATTATTTGAAAAAGTGATATCAGATAGCGATAGAGCTCGTCATTAGACGGTGAACCGTCGCAACAAGACGGGGAAATGCGTACGTACTGAGTACCAAAATAAAAATTACAAATTAGACAGTTAAGTATTAAGTACTGATTAATAACAGTGGTTTTTACTAGTAATAATATAATAATGCACAACATATTACAATACAATGATTAAGAACCTATTAGTAATTAAATAGTTTCAACTGAACTTCTAAGAACGCTTCATACTTGTAAGCCTCATCTGTGAGGTCTACCAGTGTTACGTACACATACACATGTATATATAATTTACTATATAGTTAGTCTGTTTTATACTTATCTGTGTGCATTGTGTTCATTATACTGGATTGGACTGATTGCATCCATTGGATTGACAAGGAGTGACTGAGCTGTCTACTTGTCGTCATTTTTCGGAATCCGAGCGCAATTCTTGCATGAAACCATCGACATGAATCAGTACCAGTCCGAAATAGCGCAAAAGAACATTAAAAAAAATAACCCTAGACCGCCAGCGGGCGATGTTAGCAGAGCGCCTGGACTGCAACGGTCAGTGTTGCTTCGCCAACAATAGACCATGATGATCGTGCTCCAATGATCTGAAATTACATAAGTTTTTATGTAACGTAAAAAAAAAGCAGTAAGCCTGGCCACTCTAAATTCGCCACCTTTGATGGTCACATTTACTTGTCAGTTCATTTCTACAAAAATCATACCATTTGCATTTGCATTTCGAAGCATTTGAAAGTAGCAAGTGCTGAATACTTCGACAATTTGTTAACGGTAACCTTTGTACCACTCACTCACAAAGCCAAGAGAGAAACTCAGTGTGATTTAAACAGTGCAGGTTGGAATCTGATAAGTGAGGCTCTAATTCTTAAGGAGATCCTTGTCAGCTGCGCAAAAACAAGATAACCCCAATTCAACATTTGAGCAAAGGAATAACCCAAAAATTTTTTAAAGCTGCGACTCTTCATTATGAAATATATTGTACGAGAAGCAATGGGCAGAAATGCCACTGCAAGTCGGAGGTCAGCAACCTCGAGACATGGCGTAGATATAGGCCTTGCATCACAGTTCATTCGACTTTAATGTACTTCTTGGAATTCAGCATTGGGCAATTAGAATATAGATTAAACCAACCATAGAAGCCTATATTTGCAGTTAATTCTATAAGAATAATGATAGAACTGGGAGGACGGCAGTCGACAATAACATACATTGCTGCATTAACTAGGCGGTGAATACGACGCGAATCCTTACTAGTAGAGACAACAACTGGATAAGAACTGTGATGAAATCAATCCCACTCCGTGTTACACAACCGCCATAACACTTTTTGTGAACGCGGAGAAATTAAAGCAAGTAGCGTTTGCTGTACCCTGGCCAATGTTAAAGATCACTGGGTAAATCCAAAACGACACGGCGATTGCAAGATTCACTCAATGACTACACGGGTTGGAATGGTGATAAAATCACAAAGATAAACATTATTCCCTAATCAACCATCTTTCTCACTTATGCCAACTCATTAAAGGTCAGAAAATGAAAATCATTTGCCCACTTAAATTGGAATGATCAAAAAGCCTTCAGAATACCAGAATACAATTTAATCCGAATGTGAGAGCTATGCTGCCAAAGAGGACTCGTGAAGGCCCTCATATGTGTTTACAGAACATACGGAACATATGTATATTTCAGACGCATATCATATATATATATATATATATATATATATATATATATATATATATATATATATATATACCTGTCTCCCAACGGTTTATCGCCTTATCGTGGCTGGGACGTACTCCCGGTTGTCGGGTTACGATGTACAGATAGGAGACTCATCTACCTAGCAGAGCTGAGAAGGAGTCCTGCGCTTCCATCAGGAAGCCAAATTAGGAGTAAACCAATGTGAGGACGAGTCACCGTCTTGGTACCAAACTACCCACATGGTGACAAATCTCCCGCTTATCCACAAAGGCAGCAACTACCTTTGGTGGTGATGACCCGGGCTAGAGTTTGCCGTGGCTCACCTTGGGCCCCCCAATGAAGCACAATGGCTAAACAAACAAACAAAACTCCGAAAAAAGTGGAGGTTATGAGACAGCAATTCTCTTCATGAAAAACGATAGATGCCGGTCGAGACTCTTCTTACTAGAATCCTGTGAATACTGTGCCTGGTCGTTCTCTTAGAGATCTTCATCGCAGTAAGGAGTTATTTTTCCTAGGTTGGATTAATAGAGTTGAACCCTGACAAGGCTGGTATCAATCTTCCAGGCTCGGACAGAAGAAGGCCTTTGATGACCAGGGTGGCTCGAATCACGGTCTCGTTCGTTCAATGACAACGTCACCACAGCACCACAAATAGTTATGACATTTCAGGTTTTTTTTTGGTTTGTAGTAATTTTGCACCTTTGGCTTTGGCCTAAACTGTGATATTTTTTGCAAAAAAAGATAGTATGTTCAATTTATTATAGAAGGGGAATTCTGTAAGGAGATTCTTACTGGTAGAAATAAACACACTAAGCAGAATTCGCACGCGTTCAGAAAAAGCGTACAAAAGCGGTAGAGCTGTTCGCTCACTGTAAGTCTGCCATAAACTGTCTGATCACAGGGCCTAGGTTTCTTCAGCCTCTCAAATGCAATAATTCGCGTCAAATTTTGAAAATTTTTACTACAGACGTACTATTTGCAAAGAAAACTTACTATTTGCGGTCGCTAATGTTGTCCAAAGGCAAGCGAGACAATTGGCAGCGGATACGGCTTCAGAGCACGTTGGGCTCGGACAGAAGATCAGATCAGATGTTTGTAAATCAATCTCTTGATCATTATGAAGCTGTTAATCCGCCTCATTATGGCCCAATTTAAATGTTCACTCTGTGGATGCGTACTTTCTGAAGTCGTTCGCCCTCTTTACTAAAAAAACTCATCAGCTGTTCCCGCTCCAACAATTCGACTTTCCTCCAAAGCGGTTGTGCGGAAGCAGTTATTCACCATTCACAGCCTGAAAGCTCATTCTCACCTCAATCTTGTGAAGTGTTCTGGCACTAGTGAGAACTAGAAGTTGCTAGTAATGGTCACCTACGAGCCATTGTTATGGTGGTTAGACCATGCGAAAACAGATCGACGACATTTTGCCAATTCCCATTACCGCCCTTCCTATGTCATTCTATTCCGTTCTTCTATGGATTTATCTTATCTTTCCTCGTGCTAGGTATAAAATAATAGAAAAAATTTGTTTCTGTTGTACATTTTGGGCACTATTCACTTAAACATATCTGTGTTTTGCAGAAGATTCATGTCGGAAGTACTCAACCAGAGAGTAAGGGAAGGTGCCCTCGTTTTCCAGACGAAACAGACGAAAGTTTTACAGGATCAGCACTGATGAACGGGAGTGCAGTAAACGTCGAACCGGCTATATTTCCTCAGAGATGGACAGTATTTTTTCAGTTGTCTATGCTATCCTTGTCATTTTATCACGTCCTATATTTAGGTGTGCGATTTTTCGGCGTTACTCAGGCTTTCCAAACCTGGTTTATGCTTTCGCAGCAGCACTTTCGGGTTGGTTTGCTGCATTTTTTATTTCCACGGAGGGCCTTGTTTGATCTGACTTCTTTGCATATTTTTTTTGCTGTCAGACACTTTACGGTGCCCAAGGCCCACTGGCACCTGTGCCTTTATCCCAGAGCTAAATGCCCTGAGAATGCAGATAACATATCATTGTTCGTACAGATGTATGCTGAATGTCCCTACGAGTTGGTATTGTTATGTACATTTTTAAAAGGGGCTTGGAAGCGTAATTTTGGATTACTTAGGTGATCGTCAAAGCCGAGTACCGTTTCTGTTTGTTGCGTGACGATGACAAAAATAAGTTTAGTGGTGATAACACTGGTGTTTTCCATGTAAAGCCATCTCATCGTCTGTATTCGTCATGGGGTTTTCTAAATATCCCGAGAAGGAAGGCTTGTCATTATTTACCATTGTTCTTCTTTTTGGTATTGATTTTCTGTCTTCGTCACCATAGTAGTCGTTGTCGAAAATGAGTAGAAATTTTCGAAACGATTGAAGAAATTGGAACGAATATTCTTAGAATAAGCTTTAATTTTCTAACTTGCCGATGGCTGTTTATTAACGTTGACGAAAGTTGAGATATTTGCAGTACTCCGGACCGCGGGTGTCTACGGTGGGAAACGAACGCGCTATTGTCCTTTCCGGGGAGTAGCGCGCTCACCACCACACCATGCCGGGTCCTTCGTTTCGCCTGTCTCTCAGCTAGTTCTATCGATCTTTTTTACCATATCTCAGCATCATTAAAGTTTCGCAATACATACCCTGCCGCTAAAAAGAGTAAGCAGTAAATAATAAGTCAAAAAGTTGACGAAAGTGTTAGGGCTGACCATTCATTGGTTATACTAATGCACACTTGAAGTTCTACCAGACGTTGGTCTCGTATCTTGCAGACGAGTCCAGCTGAGTACTATGCCAATAATGGAAGTGGTAGAAGCAGCTCAATCTCACACGGAAAATGGTAGGCATTACATAATTCGTTTCTATTACGGAATAACCTTACATTGATAAAATTTGTGAGGTGTTTACAATGTATCCTAACAACGGTGTTACGTCATTTAGACATAAAAGATGAAGTGATTGGAAATGATGAACTGGACCTCTTACACATCTGAAGGCGGTCCAACACTTTTCCCACGCCTTATCACGTAATTAGCAATAAAATGAATGAAAAATGCTTTCAAAACAAAAATTAGAGAACACTGATGACGGTTTCTACCATCAGGTAGGCTCCAATGCGGCAGTTACAGAGCTTGCAATGTTTACGGATGCTAATTACTCTTAATTTTCCGACCTTAATGTTACTGCTGGATCGAGTGACGATCAAGTGGTGATTGCGCTGCAGAAATACAAAGCTTATCACTCATTTCGAACGTTTTTCCGTAAGATGCTCGAGCATAATATGGAAGAAACCGAGGAATGTCAAATTGCTGGGTATCGAATTAGGCGCTAATTTCTAATGCTTACTTACTTGATACTTGAACGGTCCGTCATCACTAGTTGTGCGGACCCCAGCATAATCACCATTTTTCGGAGATTTGCTGGTTAAGCCATTGTGGTTCCCTGGAATCCTGAGGCCAGCCTGGCCAAGGTCGGTCCCAGGTCGTCACCACGACAGGCAGTCGCAGCCCTTGTGGATCAGAGGGAGATTTACCACCATTCGACTTTGATACCAAGACGGTGGTGGATCCTGGTATTGGCAATGGTTCACTATTAGCTAGGCTTCCTGATGGCAACGCAGGAGTCCCTTCTCAGCCCGGGAGGTCGTGTCGACAGAATAAATTCCGCAGCTGAACATAGCAGTTCGACACCCAAGAACACCTCCCAGCCACGATGAGGCTGTAAACCGTTGGGAGGGTAGAATCGGAACCCTACGTGGCGAATCCACCAGTCCACTGTCCAGTGATTTGTCGTGGAAAAAAAGAATGCGCAGTGAATAAAAGGTTAAAAGCAGCGGCGAGAGGAGTAGCATAACCCACGTGACATGATTCGGCTCCTTTTGAAGACCTTTTGTGGGCTGCATCCATCTCAGCTGCTCTTTTCCATCGTGTGTGTGTGTGTGCCTATGTGTGTGTGCGTGGGTGTGTGAATATGTGCGTGTTTGGGTGGGTGGGTGGGTGGGTGGGTGGGGGGTGTGCGAATGTGTACCTCTACGTGGATACTTATATGTGTATTCGATCAGCCTAAATCAAAGTGCAACTTATTGCAATCTCACGTTGTCACTCTTCATCAAAAAAGAGGTGGATCCTGGTATTGGTAATGGTTCACTCTTAGCTAGGCTTCCTGATGGAAACGCCAGAGAATTATTTATAACTGCCTGTTTGTAAGCAAACCATTTCTATGTTAAATGCATAACTGAACCAGATCACACATTCTAATTTGAAAAAGATTAGTCACCCGCTTTCTTGGTAGGCACACACGAGGTCGTTGCTTTACTCTTTATTTATCCACAGAAGTTGAATTTTCGGCGGATTTCGCCTTCGTCAAAGCTTGGAAAAGTCAAGTTAACTATGACCTTATAAGGCAAAGAACTCCATCGCCTCAGAGAGGAACTGCGATACCTATTTCTCAATCGCATTAGGTATACAACAGCTTCGCATACCCATCGCTCTCTGTGAGTCTTCTACTAATATTCCACGTGCAAACAAACCATGTAAAGTTCACATGGATTGGTAATACGCGGTACACTGATGTTGAGATATTCATTCCTAGATATTGCGTGAGGTCTCCCGTGAGAGTGAGGTGTTTCTTCTCGTGGTTCGTTTTTGGATTCCTGCAATCTATCCAGAATACTCTGAGGGTTTTACGAGCTGAGGTTATAGATCTCTGTGCAATGATGGTGTCTTCCACTTTAATATCTTCCCTATTATGTGTCTGTGCTCCATAGGCACCTAGTGGAGAATTCTGCTTAACTTTACGCTTGACGTCTAGATGTGTTTCAAACGGACACAAAGTTGTCTTCTCGTCTCCCTAGTTCAGTCCTCCCCGCACGCTTTACAAGAGATCAGATACACCGTGCACGAAATCATGCAGTCATCGGCTCGACCGTTAAGGCAATTTGTGCAATTTTGCTTTATACATAGACAGTCGTACAAACGGTTACGGCGTCTTAGGCTTCTATTAGCCGGCGTTTACGCTCATTGGTTGTGTCATCGCTCTTAGCACACATGTTTTCTTTTGTGGATTAGTTGTTAGTAGTATCTTTGAACGAAAGTCTGATTTTTTAGAGAAATGGGATAGTAATTGAAGGTCTCTCTGGAGCTGCAGTGAAAACTATGTCGATTTTTTATTCATTCTGGGTCCGGGATTTGGAGATGAAGGTACTTTTGGCACTTTGTTTATGGTTTGATTTTGGATTTTTCAATCACTATACTTATGTTACAAATTGTAGGACATTTCTGCCGTTATACAGCTGGCAGGAAAGTACAACATTCCCGCCCTTAAGACATTGTGCGAGCAGGACCTTATTTCGATGTGTGTGAAACCAACTTGTGTTGTGCTGAGGTCCCGGCTGTTGTTTTCACGTAGACGAAACGCTGTTTTAAATTTCTGACAGAAAAGTGCGCTCAGATGACAAAGTTTACCGTTCCTTCATTGGCTTTTTCTTATCGCAATTGCTTGTTTAGAGTTTGTTCTACAAATATTATCGAATATTTGGAGTTTGCTGATTTCCACCAGGCAAATTATTTGTACGAGTACTGCTCTGATTACGTAAGCTCGGTTTTTTTCTTCCTTTTCGCTTTTGACAAGATTTTAATGTCGACGTCAAATAGCGTTTGCCAAAATATGGTGGGGGGGTGGGGGGGTGGGGGGGTCAAGCGCACCATTCTTATGGCTCATTTATGCCATCGTACTTAACAGGTTTCCGACACTCTTTCGACAACAACTCTCACACAGAAGGTTTCCAAATTTCTCCATTCTTTGTATAATAAGCTCCACAGAAATTAAGAAGCGTAATGGTTTTCTTAGTAAAAGCGATAACCTGGTTCTTTTCAATGCTAAAGCCATTAGTTCTGTATTATTCTAGATGACTGAAAATAGATACGAAGTGTTGGATACTGAGCCATGGGCGGCGTTAACAGTTCGAAATCCAAGACTTAGCACCTCAATAGTGGAGCGTATCATTCGTTCAGATCTAAGTCTCCACCAGTGAAGAAAAGTAATTGTAGAGGTTAAAACTAGGTGTATAAGCTCCTATGTATCTATTTGTTGCATTTGCAGAACTGTTTTTTTGATTGCTTTGGCCTCATCGCACTTTATGAAGATTCCTTAGGTAATGCATGTCGTATGTTTCTCTTGTGGTTCTTGCCACAAAAGAACTTCTCACCAACTACTCTATTAAGGCCTGTGGTAATACATTGTTTCTGGAGCGACTAGCTCGCTGGTTAGAGGCACACCGCAATAGATTCGTGGTCCTTGGTTCGATCCATCAATTCGAGGTCAGCAGATTGGTAGCACCCATCTGTAATTATAGAACCACTGTTCTGATACATCGGCTGGCTCTCATAAGTTATTGTATACGTTTGACATGTATTCTACCAGCTCTGATGATCCTTGGAGAATTCGGCTACATTGCGGATTCCTATGGGATTTATCAGTTCCGAATTTACCCTTTATCACATTGTTCAAACCTTCTTCAACGTAGGGTTGTGCGCAGTTTGTTAGTTTGCACGTTTCGTTTTGTTTTTTTCTTTCTCTTCGATTTTTCATATAGAGAAAGCAGATAAAAATGGTTGATGTTTGTAATGACGATGATGAGGATCTGTTTGATAATTACATAGTAGAGTTTAGAGGATTAGGGAAAGTACGTCGTTACAAAAAAGGTGACACATCACCGAGTAGACCTCTACAAATATATTTGTAGTATACGGAAGGTCTATGCGTCCACAAAGTGCACATTTATCACCGGGCAAACCACACCCATGGAAAGAGCACACATTTCCAACTCTTATTACACTTTCTCTCGGCAGCACTGTGAAACTTTCAACTCATAAACATTTATTTTGCAAAATACAATTTCTATGGGAAACTTATATGGCGGCATCTGGACTATGTAGCAAGAGAAAGCATGGGTGGAGTGCGCATTCGCCAGTGTGTCGAGCACACCTTTGGGCAAAAATGCACATTCGTAACCCATATTTTCAAAAAAAACCACGCTGATGTTGTATGCCATCACTCAAATTACTTATTTCTTTCTGTAACTTTGACAATAATCAGCTTTGCAATGGTCGAAAAAATAATGGAAAAAAGGAAATCAAAGGAAAACATATATGAGGCACAGTTCCAATGTGGAGCTTATACTTTTTCCTCACCAACTCAACACACTTTACAGGTGTTAAGCTTTGGTTGTTATGTAATAACAGACGTGCACAACTAAACAATGCGTAAAACTTGATATGAAGAAGCAGTGAAGAATCGAAACATGGGCACCTTTAGTAGTTTCCCTGAAAATGCGATTACAGCTCCTTAGACCAAATGCTTCCTTTATGCATAAATATTAGCCCATTCTAGTATGAAACAACTACAAGTAATTTCTAGAAATCGTCGGGATCTATGCATGTAGACTGAATATTTTCATCAATATCTAACTGGAGTTTATAAAGGAGTTAGTTCTAGGGTCCTAAACTTCTTGTCAGGAAGTATCGTAGGAAAAGGAGGTATAATAAGTCACGCAAAAGAGAAATAACTCATAATGGTATAAGAGGAAGAGGATATCCACCTGAAGCAGGTGGCGGACCTGGCGGTCCTCGATGTACTGATGGGCTTCCAAAGCCACCTGGACGTGGTGACATTGGAAATTGCCATTTATTTGGGGTGGTGGGAACTGGACAAGGTACAGGAAGCGGCCATGTGGACAAATAACTGGAAGAAAAATCTGTAGGGCACCTAAATTAGTGCGATGTCCAGTTACAAACTCTATGAACTTTTCGCAATGTGGCGAAGAATGCTCACCTATTAATCATTTAGTGGAACTGGACAGAAGATGTCTCCAAGCAATCATATATCGTTGCCATCACCCCTCATCGTCACTATTGATTAGAAATGCGAATCAAACAGGGTTTTCTAGTTTTCATCTGTGGACATGACACCACTAAAATTTAAATTCTCCAACAGTTGTAGGAGGGTTGGTATGTTCTCGTAGATGTAATAAAGCGAGGAGACATGAGAGAGTCGAACAAACGACTAACGTGTAAGAACAAAAGCGATATTCTTGAAGAAAAAAAAAGACTAAAACAGGTGGGAAATGGATAGATTACGCACCATTTGGGAAACTCAGAACTTAATTCCTGCCTGTAAGGCTTCCCCCTTTTTCAGAGGTTGAAAAGTTGTGGTTCACTGTTCTCCGTTCCTCGTGTAATCGCGGAGAAGGACACTGATTACCTCAGCGAGTGTAACACAACAAAATATTTTAAAAAATGGCGAATCTCTATAGACAGCGCATGCCCAGTGCTAAAACGGTCAGTATCTTCTGACTTCATATATACACAAATATGTGATCTTGAGAATGTATAGGTATCATGTGTTCTTCCGTTGTATAGGTATCACTTGTATCACATGTCGTTCCGTTGATCGTAGAGTGACCTGAGAAATAGCCAGTAACTCTGCCCATTTTTCTCTACCCCGTGCAATAGTTGCCCACTATGTTCAAGTCACTCTTAGGACTCACTGAGCATTGGGTCGGTGGTCTTCCTGCAGTGCGTTCAACACCTCGGGGAGTCCAGTAACTAACGGCTCTTGTCCAACGATTGTCGTTCATGCGCATTACGTGTCCGGCCCACCTTATCTTCGATTGTCTGGCGTATAGAACGGCGTCTTTGATTTTTGATCGTTGACGCAGGTCGAAGCTTCGGATTCCTTCCCTCACTTATGTGACACGGAATACTCTTAGCATCGTCCTTTCGACTGCTCATTCAACAACGCTGAGTGTTTTATACTGCTTGTGCAACGACTATGTTTGTAATGCATAGGTTAAAGCAGGAATGACCGTGGAGTCGTAAAGGTCGGCATGGAAAAAAGGTGTTCTTTGTTGTCTTCACTACGTCCACGATGCACTTGGAAAGCTAGCAATGTCTTGTAAAAGTTCTGGACACCAAGAGATGCCTCATTTTTTTTTAATAAACTAGTCTCTAGTGCAGTAATGTAAAATCCCTTCAACATCAAATGCATGTTAATACATATGTATAAATGTATATATATGTACATATATATATATATATATATATATATATATATTTACATGCAAATACCCTTACGAATCACCTGTAGTCCCGTTGATGGCCGAACGATTCGAGTGAACATCAGTAAAACTTCCATTTTTACCTGTTGTCTGCAGGAGTAGCGCAGTGGGTCCTACTTGCCATAGAAACTCGCTGAGTATCATAACTTTCTTCTAGGGTTTTCGTGAAAAAATTCCGACATTCCGACCATCAAGTAGGTGGTCTTTCTGAAGTGCGTTTGACATCCCGAGAAATCCAGTCTCTAAGCCTGAGGAATTACCGTCGGAATCGCTGCGACTATAACATTCCGCTATCCGCTGATGAACTAGTATGGCACCATCACTGTATTCTACCCTGATATGTACGTGATAAGGGAAAGGTTCCGCTCCGTAATCCCCGTTTCGGACTCCGAAATGCGAAAAACCGTCCCGAATTCTACTCTGAAGTCAGTTGCGATAGAAAGCACGAAGAATGGCACAATTCCAGGATTCGATATTACAGACCACCAGTTTTCTTAGGTGACCAAAAAATACACAAACTTCTCGCAACTCACATTTTACCTTTAGAAAGAGAAAATCACAGAACAGTGGAGGACCTTGCGCACAGACCTCCTACCCGAGAAGGGTGCCTGAAGGAATCTTCGCAACTACCACCGAATAAGCTTGTTTAGTGTACTCTACAAGATGTACACGAAGGTTATTGTTTTGTGTCGAAGACTTTGGACCGATATACAACCAGTTGAGCAAACAGACTCTGACAGGGATTTTTGCTGTATGTACCACACCTAAGCAGTGTCACGGGTCATAGAAGTCTGTCGAGAATACCAACTTCCTCTTCTCGTAATTTTTATGGAGTATGATAACACGTTCCATAGCGTCAAAGCTATGCGATTCTATCAGTGCTCCTCAACCAAGTACTGAACCCATCCTATGTATCACCACCGGTACCTACTATACCCACTAGCGAAAGGGCTTCCACAGGACGACAGAATATCGCCAAAAGTTGTTTGCTCCGCCTGTAGTGGATAAAACATGGATGGGCCGGTCACTAATGAGAAGAACGGACGACAGATGGACGAAAAGAACACTAGAGTGGACTCCAAGAGAATGCAGACGTCCCCCCAGGACGACCACCTACACGTTGGGCGGACGTGTTCGTAAACAATGTTAATCAGCTGTACCCGCAGCTGGAGTTGTTTTACAGGTCACGATACGAGACTCGCAAGGCACACTTTATTGTTAACTGCTTTCTTTTCTTGCACTCGTGTTCCCTGCACTTAGTCGTGTCATGTTATTTTCAGTAAGATTTCAGTTAGCCCGAGCAGGTTTTGTGTATACTGGAACCAGAACAGAACCTGCAGTAGCAAAATGCGTATTCTGCTTTAAAGAGCTAATAAGTGAGAAGAAGGATGATCCATGGTGGGCATCCATTCATAAGTGTTTATTTCAAAATTCTCTCTATTTAGGGAAAGAACACCGATCACACGCTAGGAACTGCTGTTTTGTTGAGTTAAATAAGCTCAATGAAAAGGATTGGAGTGTGTGTGACTTTATGTCTTTGGTGTCAGGTCGCATAGCTGCTTCACAAGTAACTTTTTCCTACATTTCAGTATTGTTTATGATTCGTAAGTAAAATTGTGTTTTCAGAGACAGTCCATACATGAAGGTGCTGAGCATTTTCGAAAAGGCTTCTAAAAAAGCTTGTAAAAATGCACAAGAAAAAATATCAGATTGATAAGGAAATCGAAAAAGTAGTTCTCTCTTATTTCATTGTTCATTGTCATTAATAAAGGATAGAGAATGAAGCGTTAGATCTTAATAATTGTCTGAGGGATTCGCTATGCATTCAAGTTCATTGAGCATCGTTAGAGATAGCTGAATGCATATCTGGCGCTTACAATGACATGCGGTTACCTACCGATGAATCGATCCAGTGCTGCTACCCTCCCAGATACGTCCGGTACCAATTTGCTGATCCCGGAAGGTTGGAGGGATTGGTGGGCCTGGGGTTATGGAGATCGATACCATGTGTATTGCAGGGCACCCCCCGACCATTACACCATACGCGCGGAACGTGCCAATAAAAAAGTCTATCACACACCTGATTTCTCCCTCACAGAAATAAATTTGATTTCAAAATAAGTTCGATACTATGAAAATATAAAATAAAGAGTTTTCAAGAAACATCTAATGAATAAAAAAGCTTGCATCCGCCAAAAGTGGATTTTAAGTCGGTAGTTCAACAAAAGTTTTTCGGACTGAAGTTTTATCCCAATACACAGTGAATTCAACACTACTCTTAATCAACTGAAAATACTCTTCTATCCGACGGAACATGTCTGTTTCAACGACACCATGCTCCACTCAGTTTATCAACTGTAATCTGCAAACCAATTCTCACTTGATGAACTAAGTAACTAAGGACAGACTAAACGAGACTAAAGAGCAGACATGAACTTTTTGAACACTCTATTCTTGCATCTGAGTCCTTATCGGATGTGCCCATATTACTAGCGCTTAATGGACGCATCGATAAACTCTCGTCCACGTTCCACAAAGTAATGGTCGCTTCAACGCCTTCGCTTCTGACTTCTGGAGCAGATGGATTACTGCTCACGCCCACCGTCCCGTTTTGTCCAGCTAGCCGACTCTCTTCGGCATGCACGTAATTTTGCTGGAATAATCTGTCTGACATGTGGTTTAATAAATATACGCTTTTTTCAAAATAAGAATCAGTGAATTTGGAAACCTTACCAAGGATAGCACTACGCAGTCCTTTTTCAGCTGAAACATCCAAACTGGTTGTACATTTATTTTTGTTCTAAAATGTTGATTTACAACTTGGAATAACTGCAACTTATGAACAGGAATTGATTTCACGTAATCCAATAATACTATGCTTTTCCGGCGAAGGTCGACAAATTGTAGGTCTCCATAGATATCGAGCGCCGAGCGCACATGCTAAATGGTAGCCCTCTAAGATGGAAGAGTCGACTGTAATGGAACGGAGGAAAATGAGTGTTAACTAACACTGTACATTACAAGAGGTTTGTCACTTTCCATTAAAGGTTGAGCCGAAACTAAAATCCCTGGACAGCCTCCCTAGCGCACTCACCGAGTGAAGCCATTGCTCTCCTGGCCACACCCAGGTATCGAAAGGTACCTTGATTATTGAAGCTCCACCAGTGGTTGTGCTGAAACCAGAATCTTTGTGCAACAAATACCCATCATCACTTTCCTCGTCCATAATATAAGACGATCTCCATGAATACGTAGAAATTTCCAGTATACACTTAACAAGGATTGCACGATTCGAGTTCAAGTTAGAATATTCTTCGCTGATATTTTTGCTACAAAAGCGGTCATCTAATGTCCACATAAGCTGATCACTAAGGAAGGTGCTCTCGCCAAATTGGACACATGCCGTATGAGAACGTGAATAGCGCCCGGGAGACTAGGACATCTACTTTAACTCATAACAAAGATCTTTCTTATTGAGAAATGAAGGACGTCGGCTAAGTGTGTGGTGTTCGAGCGTTGTCCAGACGCCACCAAGGGCAGAGACATCGAAGCTCTGGAAGAAACAAAATATCTTTAATGAAAAGAAGAATTTTTAGTTAGAAAATTTATCAGAATTTACAATTTTAGACTACATACTATGCGCACGACCGAAAAGAAAAATCCTGCATTCAGGAGTAGAACATAAACCTCGATGTGTCTAGAGCGCATAATGAGATCGCGTACTATCTTTGCCACCAGTGATGTTGGAGTCACATCCGGTATGAAATCTACCACTGCTTTCAATGCACCATGATCCTCATTCTCTTTCTCACCTTCTAATCACTTCACAGCTCAAATTCGCCGCTGAAACTCAGAATATTTCATTGATCTTCACCAGCAATCAAAGGAAGCTTGAAAATAAAACATCCAGTGTTTTACCAATTTATTACGGTTGTGAGATGTTTCTACTTGCCGAAGCATGATGTACTGGTTCATCCACCAAAAACGTCGCCCGAGATGAGAACTTCGATGTTTGACTCCAGGAGCCCATTTAGCAGTAAACGAATGAACGGAATCATCAGTGCTTTGAGAGAAACCTATGTGCAAAGTGGTATCCCAAATCTCAAGGATTAATGACTTCATGTGGAGACAACAATGAGAACGCACTATCAAGGCCACTTCAGAGCTTCATAAAAAATAAAAAACTTCAACCAACAACAAAACATCCCGACTGTCGAAACGCTAGGGACTTCCGCCTGCGACATCAAGCGGCGAGATAACTGATGACAGATAGTGATCAAATACAATGTTGACTATGATGCCAATGGCGGCACTTCAAAAAATACTCCCATGAAATGTCATATAAGTTTCTGCATCTGCAACATAAGAACTGTTATCTAACATCAAACTGTTGTTTAGGTCACATGAACACCCCAGAAGGGTTAAAAAACTAGAAAACGGGAATACGCCAATTACAGGACAGGGTGCAGTCTTTGTCATACATCGTTCCATTGCTCATATCTTCGACTAATACAAGATCCTATCACCTTATTTTGGCCATCCTTCAACCTATGGGCCAAAACACGCCCGGTACCATGAACCGCTGCTCACAAACCAGTGCAGCTGACGACAGCGACATAGGCCAGTTGATGAGAGAGACCATGTTCTACACTGGAGGATTGAGATTTGGGAACGCCCTAAAATGATTATCCTAGGATTCCAGGGAAAGTAGATTCAATCAATATTCAAGGACATTCATAGAGAAGACGACCATTCTCAAGTAGGAACCGACCCATATAGAAATGTGAACATCTTCGCGGAATACAGATGGCAGCAACGAATCGAAAGCAAAATGTTCTGCGATCCGCGCATAGGTAATGGGAGACCATGCAAAAGTAGGAATAAAAACATATCGCAATTTATCTTTCATAAAAAGTGAGAAATCAAGTCTGTGGAACACAGACAGTGCGATAGAGAATAAATCAAAATGAATGATTCACTGCGTATAGCGATGGTCCATGGATCATTTAACGATATTCGTTGAGGTTACCACTTTGGAAACAATGCAAGGAAAAAAAGTGCCTTGGAGCAAGCGTGACCACTAAATACAGACTATTTGAATGTTTATTTAAGTTAATGAATATAAGAGGCCAGATAGGCAAATAACACTTTCTTGTAGCAACAAGTACACGTGGACGGGTTACGCAACGTCCAAAGCCACTCATTCTGGAAATGCATAGTGAATGTAACCCTCACTACCTAAAACAAATGTCATGGAGATCTCTTCTTCAGCTACTTAAACATATGATACAAATATGAAATTACATAATATATAACGTGTAGTGTTCACCATATCACATGTATCTTCGAGAAGTGCAGCGAGTTTTCAGTTCATCGTTTAATTCCATCTCAAGCTCATCCAGGGAGTATTGAAGCAGTAGTCCTGCGAACATTTGACCAAAAAAGGCGAAAAACTGAAAAAGTTTTATATTTTATCTATTTAATGAACTGCCTACTTCATTAAAGTATAAAGAGGATGAGAAAAACTGACCTACAACTAAAGCTAAATCACGCTCGCGATGAGGGCTGCCAGGCTAGAAAAGAGGCAAAGTAGGGTGCAGCTAAGGAAAGCCAATTTTACACAGTAGCATCGGAATGTTTTCGCATCTTATGGACGTCAAGAAACCAACGTATCTTCAACAGATAAAAATGGAACATCGCAAATCTCCTCGTTTTACAATTCTCCCATTCCATCTGCAGATAACCGCAGTGCTTGAAATACGCAAGCCGTAGCTTTCATTGACAAATGTGACACTACCATCCTGGATAACGAGAATTGACCTCTAAATCCTAAAAGATATACGAGTTAAAGAAAAAAACCTTCTCAATTCATCGAACAGCTCGGTTTTCAAGTCGCTTAAACCAAAACGGAACTCACTACAAATAGCGACCTGCATCCAAAGCAGCAGAACCTGGCATACATTTGCATCGAAAACAATATATTTCCTTTGACCCAATAACAACTACCTATCTATGCGAGTAACAAACCGTAAAAGATTTTCTCTCTCCTAAGCCACACAACTCTATGCTCTTGACATGATCCGATAACGAAGAGCGAAGATAGAATGGATTCGTATAACCCACATCGAATATCACTCTGAAAAATACGGCATTCCTTTACAAATAAGCTTAATGCGGTCGACAAGATAGATTATGTTCTCTAAATATCCCTAGTCCTCACAAGGGTTTACCGCCTCATCGTGCCTAGGTGTTCCGGAGAGGTGGGCCACGATGTACAACGGTGTTATTCATCCCCTGTAGGGTCTGCTAAGTCGAGAACAAGTCCGGCGCTTTCATAAGGAAACTCAGTCAAGAGTAAGCTAATTCCAGGATCCACCAATGTTCTGGTATGCAACCATTCGCATGGTGGCAAATCACCGTCTGATCCCCAACGGAGGCGACTGCCTATGGTGGTGACGACATGGGGCAAACTTCGGCCTTGCTGACCTCGGGACTCCAGGGAACCGCAATAGATAAACCAGCAAAATTCCAAAACACTAGAAATTGCGCTGGAACCCGCATTAACAGTGAAGAAGGCCCATCCAAGTATGCAAGCAAGAACACCATGAATATGGTGGAAAATGGAGCGAATTTGATGAGAAACGTCAACGTGATGAGATAAAGCTTTAAAAACAGTCTACTGCCACTTAAAACGCTGAAATGCAAATGTAACAGAGTGCACAGGTCCAAACGTAGGTAAACAGTATCCTAAATGAATACCGGTCGAATATGATGAAGCATAGCAACGAATGGGCGAGGTTCTAATGGTACAAAAAACTTCAGCAATAATAATTCATTTGATTCCAATCAACAAAGGTATTCCTCAAGAAATCAAACTAAGGAATAGAAATAATTACATGCACAACTTCGAATCATAGGTTCAAAAGGACAAACAACTGAAACTAAAAACTAAGAATTTGCAAAGCTGAGAGAAAGTTGTAACACTCAGCGGACTCCATCTGGTAATCCTAAGGTCGAGGTTACTGCGACCACGCCGCGATAACTGCGTTGATGTATGGGCGGACCAAGTTGCCGAAGTCGATATTCCCACACTCACCGACCATTGTAGGACGCACAAGACGAACGGTCTCTTCTTCATTGGAGGGCGCCTGAAAAGAAAAACAGAGTTTATAATGGAAGGAAACCACTACCCTAAGATAAGAAAAATACATAGGTTAGAACCGGAAAGTGATCACTAGCGAAATTATATTCACATATTTCAGTACCGCCAAGTCAACTTTATTTTGCCGCAAATTCAAACACCATCAAAATTTCAAGTGGTAACTTTTTATTTGCTGCCAACTACCATTCTTCACGGCAGGCTGTCATGTGACTAACTTGCTGATAGACAGGCGAAACGAAGGACCCGCCTGTTGTGGTAGTGAACGTGTAAGACCACAGAAAGGGTAGTAGAGTGTCCGTTCCTCACCGCAGACACCTGCGGTATGGAGTTTTACAAATATCTCAGCATCATTTTCGTTGTGTATCCTCAAAATTTTTAATAACGCGACGATGTCACCTCTTTAATAGTTACGGGATGCGGAAGTAATAACCATTTTCGATTCTAAATGAACATGTCTCAGTTAGCGGCGAACTTCATTTGTTTCATAGGAAACAATTAAAGCGACTACAACCCGGAAATCCTTGCCTACAAGACAAAAGTTCTTTTGTTTTGCCACCATGAAACTCTGATCATATGACGCTCAGGACATTTGCTTCTTTCACTTTATTGTTTCAAGGTTTGTATTCCAAACGCGAAAGCAAATTGACAGGCTGAATCTCGTCCACCATGACATGATGGTGTTCCCCAACGTACCGTCCAAGTCCAGAGCAGCAGGACTTTCGTTGGAAACTAAAAAACTCAAATTTCGTGGATACTTTTCCCGCACATTTCAATTTGGATGGATACTGTATAAAAACTGATATGCAATCGATACGACAAAGCAAAACTTCTATAAATCTATGACGTTCTGAGCTCTGGTATACTGTAGAAATAGAGACATTATCGTGAGCTATAGAGAAATCAGCTTAACTGTGAAAGTGGTAAGCATCTAAGTTCTAAGGATAGATAAGATCTTTAAGTGCGCTAATTGCAACACTACTCAAGCACTTTCGTAAAGAAAGAGCGACGGCGAGTACGACAACAACACGCTTAGTCTACAAGGTTTGCTAAATTGTTCCAAATAAGAAAAAAAAAGAATTTGCGTGTATTCCTTAAATGCAAGCATGGGTAAAACTTGTTTGTGGTAATGCGCTCTGAGATTCGTAAAAAGCGGAAGTCACAAGTGTCAAGCTAACGAACTTTCTCAGCGAGATTCTCATTGTGAACACGACCTGACGAGTGTAGCCTCTCCTCAGGCCTCACAAGTAGGTCCACATACTCGACGACATGAGTAAGCTGTTTACTGACAACATGTAGGCCTGAGAAGATGGACACAAAGCATTCACTTACTGCATCTACAAAAAATTCACTTACTGCATCTACAGAAATGCTTTTAACTTTCACTTCAATGGAATAGAATTGTATCACACCACCTATCTATATCGACATACATCTATATCCATCTCTACACGCATACATATACAATCCCTTCAACGAGTGATTTCTGGTAGTACCTCCAGCTTAAAACACGGAAACGTGAAACGAAGAACCCGCATGGTGTAGCGGTGAACACGTTAACCTCAGGAAAAGGTAGTAGCAAGTTTGAGCCCCTCCGCAACCACCTGCGGTCTGGAATTTTGCAAATATCTCAACAGCACCATTGTGATTATATAATACCACCATTACAACTCACCTCTCAGGTTTTTATCTTGTTTCAGTAGGATATCCTTAGATTCTACACCTGGATTTAATTTGGTGCGCTCATATGCTACGACATCGTGATTCCGTAAATGCACACGAAAAGATGTCAGTGCCTACAAGACCATTTCAAATAAGTCAACGAACAACAATAAAAGCAAGACCATCTGCACCAACCTCGCGCTACCTAAACAAGGGCAGTTTGTGTGAACATATATAAAAAACATATGCATATATACATATATGTGTATGGTAAAGGACAAAGCTCTCAGCGTTGACCAATTCCTGAGGGATGCGCCTTGCATTCGACTTCATTCAGCATTGTTTGGAAGTGAATGAATGCACATCTGGCCCTTACAATGACTAGCAGTGGCCCACCGATGCACCAAGCCAATTCTGCTGCCCACCAAGACAAGTCTGATGCCAATTCGCCGGCCCCGAAGGGGATAGAAATTTTGGTGGGCCGTGGGCTTGGGGATCGGTTTCACGTGGAAGTTGCAGGGCGAGTCCGACCACTGCACCACACACTTCCTGGTATATATATATATATATATATATATATATATATATATATATATATATATATATACGTATATGTATATAGAAACACTATGGGGGGCGGACAGCACAGTGGTAGTGATGTCCGTCATCACGAGCATGGTGCTAGTTCGATTCCGTTCAGGGCTAACCACGCCTCTCATCTCCCTTTGCATCGGAGTTGTTTGGGAAGAAAATCACTCTCTGCAGTCCAACTGGGAATGCTCTGCCCTCCTATCTCAGGACTCCAGGGAGAATTGCTCGACCAACGTTCTACGACATTCAAGATGAAATGAATATCCTCAAGAAGCAACCGAATGACATGTAGATGTTGGTACATCTTCGTGGAGAAATGATGCGAGAAAACGAATCGAATGCGAGAAGTGCTAGGATCCGCACGGTAGACGTGAAGATGGGTCATATAAAATAAAAAAACAAAAATATATGTACTATGACAGGCCGTCCTCACTGGTTGTGCGGACCACAGCATAATCTCCATTTTTTTCGTACTTCTACTGGTTTAGCCATTGTGGTTCCTTGCAGTCTCGAGGCAGGATTAGCAAAAGTCTGCCCGAGGTCGCCACTACCACAATCAGTTGCTGCTCTTCTGGATCACATGGTGATTTGCCACCATGCCACTAGTATGTTACCAGGAAGGTTGTGGATCCTGATAATGGTTTACTCTTAGCTGGCTTTCCTAACGGAAACGCCAGATTCCTTCTCCAGTTGGGAGGTCTGCTGCGGCGATGAATCACCATCACTCCGCCGTACGTCGCAGCCCGACATCCAGGGACACCACAGTGCCACGATCAGGCGGTAAACCGTTGGGAGGAAAAATGAATAGAAAGCACTAACTGCACTACAGATCAATGTGTTTTAACGCTATGGCAGTGATTTGAAATGAAAATGGCGTAAGGACATCTATCTACAAGTGCTTTTAATGTTCCAGATGAAACCAGAACACAGAAAGAAACAGAAAACCTTACGAGACATTACCAAAGATTCAACAAAATGGCTAGGCGAACGAAGTCATAACTAGTGGTTGAGGAATAAAAAAGTACACAAAAATGACAGTGAATGCAACACGCAGGAAACCTGAACAAATGCGAAAACGAGGTGGTGACATCGGAAAATTTATTGACCCATTCAAACTTACATAGAAACAAAAAAATGGCGGAAGAACGAAAAAACCAAACTATCGACGACGGTGTAAGATTGCAAAATGTTTATAATTCGTCAGAGATTAGTATCGAATTGAGGTTAAGATGCACCAGCTGAAGATTCTCCAAGCATATTAACAGCCAACATGCCGGCAATACGGCGCAATAAATGAGAACATGAGTGGCTCTTCACCAACCAGCTAAGTCATACCAACAAGTGGTGGCACAGAATAAACCAAAGAAACTTCCCTGTGACCACACACCGCTCAAATGGGTAGAAATAATACGACAGAACGAAGATCCATGAGTGGAAGTCCAAGAAATCCTGCACTTGCACGTTCAAAATACACCATGTGGCGATCGCAACCCAGCACTAACAGTAACGGCTCTCTAACCTAAATAGTTAACTTTTTGAATACATTGGAAAATATGTAAACAAGGAGTGAGAAAACTTAGAACTGAGCAACTATTAGAAAACCAAAAAATAATCACTTTTTGTCTCCTGACTATTCTTTTTTCATGGCAGGATATGATGTGAGATATAACCTATAACAGTGATGCCAAGATATTTGCGAAACTCAGGACGGCAGGTGTATGCGGTGCCGATCGAATCCGTTATTACCCTTTTCTAGAGCCAAAGTGTTCACCACACCACCATGCTGGTCCTTCGCTCACATTTCTTCCAGTCGTGTTTTATAGGTGCTATCAGCAATCACCCTTCAAAGGAATCGACCTCGGGAGTATAGTCTCGTGCAAATCAGCAATGAGCAATGAACTACCGCAAAATAACGTTAAATTCATAATAATTCTGTCACGAAGTCACCGACCAAAAAATGGATCCAGGCAGCCGCAACAGATCCTCTATGAACGTAGAAACCATATGATAACTAGAAGTCATTTACTTAAACTGTGCAAAACAAAATACTAGCAAGATCTATTTAAAGGAAAAAAATTCAGTAGTTACTTGCTTCCCGTGACAGCAAAATGTCACATTGCCTTTCATGTCTCGATGTTCTACATACCATTCTGGAGTGGTAGTTGATTGAAGGGGCTCTCAACTCTAGAAACGTCAATCAATGAAACGAAAAACCACGATGAAAAAGCGAAAAACGATAATAGAAGGGCAGCAAAAAAAATTCAAGGAATCGGATTATGAAGTACCCGAAAGCACTTACTGAAAGTCAGCATATTCTCCGCTCAAGCCGGGACATGCTTCCTCCTCCGCACTGTCTTCGGGAACGTCATCATTATTAACCAACCAGAGTTCCCTGAGGGTTCTGTCGAGTCTTTCTGCTTCAGCCATTCTTGGACCCTGCACAATTAAACCACTGACCAACTCATAACATAGACGAGGACCTCTGGATCTTAGAAACATGTGACCTATCATATCAAAGCATGGAATTGATAGGCAACAAAGACGGAACAGTTGTTAAGGAGGACTAAAAAGACCATGTAGAGCAGCTCCAAAGATGACCACTACTAGTTACTTTGTTGCACTCATGGGTTTATACGATGCCGACAAAAACGCTGTGATTACCAAACTCAATTAATTAATTCTGGGAAGCGCGAAGGCTCCGAAACGTTAGCGTCAATAAACATCACATATCTACCCCGTGCAATCTCATGGATGTAAAAGAAAAAAATGACTACACAAGGCAAAGTTAAACGGAAGTTGGTAGTTAGGAATATTGTTGGTTATTTTCTCGATCCTAAGCGCAATAACAAAGGTTTACCAGAAACCAACTATCACTTGTAAATCCCCGTAACCCAAAGAACGAAAGTCTAACTAGGTACTAAGCCTTACCTATTTATCTTCATTCGCTACCTCTGCGTGTCCAAGTGAGGTAGTGCAACGCACAGGAACAACGCTCATCGGTTACGTCTCTTCTTGATGCACTGCTGTTGGCGCTAAAAGGCGGTCAAAGAATGAAAATGTTTAAAACATTACAGTTTAAGAACGGAAATGTTAATAATACGACAAAACCCACAAGCAAAGGCTGAATGGAAGACAAATACGAAAAGCATTTAGTTGTTTGCTCTGAGGGATGACTAGATCTGGAGCACGTGAAATGACGCTGGATGCCTCACTCGAAAGAGGAAAAACATAGAATATTTAAGCATAGATATACAAGAAGAAGCGGCAAATGGTAAGGGCAACATGTGCACACATAAAACAATTGGATAAAGGCTAATCTGATGATACACAATCCACAGCAAACGTATAGCGACTAGCTAGGAGAACAATAAAGCAGGTGTGAAATGTAAAAACCTTTAATCCTCTAAGTTTTTAACCAACGAAAATAGTATGGGATATTGTAGAGAAACCATGTCATATATCATGTATGAGGTATGAGAGTCGCACGCATTACCATGCTCGAACAAAACCACCACCATGGACGACGACTGCAAGGGAAAGAAATGAATGGCAAATGTGCTGAGATCCACACAACTCGTCAGCATGGATCATCCAAGCGTCCAAGTAGGTAAGATTATTATGTTGGGGTTGGAGATCTGTGCACT
The DNA here is from genome assembly GCA_018806985.1 of Angiostrongylus vasorum. Lineage (NCBI taxonomy): Eukaryota > Metazoa > Nematoda > Chromadorea > Rhabditida > Metastrongylidae > Angiostrongylus > Angiostrongylus vasorum. The sequence continues at coordinate 75,406 of JADANN010000028.1, read as the reverse complement.
GTTTTTCTAAAGGATACAAAGCCCTATTTCCAATCAGCAATATGTCGATAGATTTTAATAATTAAGATGATGAATCGCTGATGAAGCAGGAAGTGTACAAATGTCGTATCAATAAAGGAATTACGGAATAAACTCAACTTTATTAACAGAAAAAGACCAAACGATGGCAGAACTGTTGTGGTGAGCTCGACAACTGAAACACATGTGAAAGAGACTGTGTAGCATATAAAAAAAGGTGTCGGCGTAAATCAATCCCTGAAGGATTCGCCATGCATTCGACTTCACTAAGGATCGCTGGAGGTAAATCAATGCATATCTGGCCCTTTACAATGACTCCGGTAGCCTAACGATGTATCGATCCAGTAGTGGTATCCTCCCAGACAAGTCTGGTAATAATTTCCCGACACCATAGGGATGGAGGGCTTGGTGAGCCAATGGTGCGTAGACCAATGCCATGTGTGTATTGCAGGGCGCCTCCGACAACTGCGCTACAGGCGCCCATAACAAAAAAAGTAGCACAATAAAACAGGAGAATACCAACGCATAAGCAACGAAAAGCGACAAGTGCGCACCGGATTGTCATCAGGGTCCAGTGGAGAACTGCGGCACTACATGGGTATAACAGAGGTTCTCCGAAGTGGCATTTTAAAAACAGAAACTTAAGTTCTTCCTGTGACGCAAATGCATTTCACTATAAATCGTAGTTTTTCAAGACAACTACAAAAACAATGAACGAACTTACCTTGTGGGAGGGCTGCTCAACGATATCGACATGATACCACGAAACGAAAAGCCAATTAGGGCAGTAGGACATCGTTCCAAAAAATCTGGCACATGAGACATAAAGCAGTTCTGAAAAGATCTGGACGACTCGTGACTGGAACCGAAATAATATCAGATTTGTACGTTCCATACTGTTTTCCAAATATTTGCAGAATGAGATGTAAAACATATTTCATGCAAAATCGGAGAACCAAAAACAACGAAAAATGGACGGACGTCTCATCGTCTTGAAAAGGCTCCGTGAAGATGCAGATGAACAAAATATAGTACCCTAAGTGAGGTGCTACCTCTACTACTTCGAAGATCGAAGTAAAAAGGAAATCTCCGAAAGGTAAATGACCGATGATACAATCGATCGAATACAAAGGATTGATTACTCATGATACCGAAGACAGAAGAACAACATGGAATGCTGCTGTAATGCCCACCTTAGGGGTAACCCGGTTCAGCATGCGGAGTACAGTACGACTTTGTAAAGGAAGATTTAGCTAATTAACATACGAACAGTTCAATATGGAAAGAGATGGAGAAAAGAGGAAAAGACAAGAACATCAGAAAACATAAGGACTAACTTAGCCCACCTGTTACCTAGCCGTGAAGCGGAACATGAACAACAACTTCCTGTTGTTATTTGAAGATAATGAGTTAATGAAAGAAAAAGACAGACTCATGTGCTAAGACATGTTTGTAAACAAGAAAATATGTGAATCGTACCAACAGCAACAATATGTGGCCGAGAAGTCATCTCCGGATGGAGGAATGGATTCAGATGAATCATCCTCTCATCGTCGCCTGCTATTTTGAAGAAGTTATCTAAACTTGAATCCTAGTTAAACACGACGTAAACATTTTGCACATTCTAGAAGACGATCCTTTGAGGTCCTGCAAGACAGCAATGTAACGAAACACTATGTCCCACCTCTCGATCAATTTTTAGCCTTCGAACAACTTGTAGTTGGCCAGCATTCCAATGAAGAAGGGGGGCAATAATGTGAGGATGGACGCTTTTTGCTTGTGCTGTTCAATGCGACAACAAGACCATATCCATCGACTTTGAAAACTTAGCAAAAACAAAGAATTCAAGGCGGAGAAAGGAGTCAGCCTCTCAGCGGTTTACCACCTCAACGTGGTTGGGAGGTGTTTTCGGCGTTGGGCGGCAATGTACAGCGGGTTGATTCATCGCTAGCAGCGCCTCCCAAGCTGAGAAGGAGTCGGGCGTTTCCATCAGGAAGCCTAGCTAAGAGTAAACCAATACCAGGATCCACCACGGTCCTGGTGTCGGTATGGAAACTTATGGAAACAAATTAATTAGAAGGTTTGTGACGATGGCAGGAATTTAGAAGCACTGACAATTTCAACATTGAGACTTTGAAGAAAAGGGAGAAATGGAAACGGAAATGAGATATTTTGCACTAAGTTGTTGATCTGAAGCAACTAGCGGTGAAGTACGCATACGCATTATAGAGCCTTTGTTATAGTACCCTCCCAACGGTTTACCGCCTCATCGTAGCTGGGAGGTGTTCCTGGGTGTCGGACTGCGATGTACAGCGGGGGGATTCGTCCCTCCAGCAGGGTCTTCCAAGCCGAGAAGGAGTCCGGCGTTTCTGTCGGGAAGCCCAGCTAAGAGTAAACCGATACCGAGATCCGCCACTGTCCTTGTATCAAACTAGTCGCATGGTGGCAAATCTCCCTCTGGTCCACAAAGGTAGCGAGTGCCTATGGTGGTGACGACCTGGGGCGGACGTTTCTAAGCTGATCTCGGGGCTCCAGCGAAACAGAATGGCTAAATGACCAAAACTCCGAAAAATGGAGATTGTACTCGAGCCCGCACAACCAGCGAGGACCGACCGTTCAAGTATCCAAGTAAATAAGTACTAATAATCGACTAGACAGGTGTTTATGAGGAGGCTGTTAGATTAACAACTAGTAGTGGTTACATGAGGATTGACAGTAACCTCAGTATGCCGATAATACGAGAGCTAGGGATTTTTTGCTAACAATATTGGTACCTGAGCAAATGAGTTGTGAAAGAAAAGATTAAAGTAGGAGACCAAAATGATAATCGAAGGGAAACGGCGAGCTCCAGGCGTCGTCAGAAGGCAAATAGACGTGCTATGTAGCGTGGCTACATCCAAGAGAGTAGCCTGGGTCACAGGATCAAGGGGGAGTGGTCGCAAGGTCTACGCCTCAAGCAATGAGCCGTGCCCGGTGGTTAAAACGGTGTGAAAGCAGGGCAGACACTCAGGCGTTGTGTCAAGTAATTTATGATGTAGTAGATATACGAGAGGAATGATAAATAGGAACACATGGTTCATACAAAAGATGATAGAGAGAAAGGTAGAGAACATTTCATGAGAAATATTCTCTATGACTGTCCACTAGAATTTGTTCATAAACAGCTATCCCATCTTTAGTGGTGACAGCTTTCTCTGTTATGCTCTCACCTAATAGGCTTAGATGATTGAGTTAACGAATAGTTGAGAATTTTGCTTTGACCGGAATTTGTTAAAGTCCAATGGGGAGAAGAAACGAAAAACGATAAAATCACTTTTTATTCATAGGTTATTCTTTTTTTTTGCAAAACTCTGGACCACAGATATCCCGTGGCTGAACAATAGCCCCCGGGAAGTGTAAGAGCGCGTTCGTTCCCACCGCAAACACCTACGGGTCCGGAGTTTTGCAGATATCTCAGCATCATGGTGGTTTAGTTCCACACCATACCCTGCCAAGAAAAAATAATAGACAGTGAATAAAAAGTGATCACAGTGGGATCCTACAGCTTTAGCTTAACTGGGTTCAATGCCGATTTGTGCTCCCCAGGTGAATCCCGTTAGCAGTTGATTGCTGATAGCACATATAAAGCACAGCTGATAGGAAGAGGAAACGAAGGTCCCGCGTGGGGTGGTGGTGAACGCGTTAGCTCACGGAAAGGGTAAATAGAGGGTTGCATCTCCACCATGGTTAGCTGCGATCAAGCGTTTTGCAAATATCACACAATCATTGTTAGAACGGTGGGATTCTGCAATACTAACAAAGAATCTGACAGTGAAGGAAAAACAGAGTGTTCAGAGGGAATCAAAGCAGAAAAAATAACGCATCCATGTATAAACGATTATAATTTCTGCAAAATAATTACGTGTGCAAATTTACCAATCGAAGATTTCGTACACAGAAGAAGTCTGTTGACAATGTAATGGGCAACTACGATGACGACTATATTTTTACATGAGCCGTCATCACGTCTACCGTTCGGATTTCAGTCCTTCCCCATTCGATTCGGTTTCCTGGCATTCACTATCCACATACCCCCTCGAACACTTCGCATTCCTTCGTCTGCTGCTTCAGCATTTTATTCTCTCTACGAGTGTCACAAAATGCTAAGCGAATCAGGTCTCCTTGAGATTTTGGAGACAGCCGGGATGAGGCACACATACGTGGATTGGAGGAGAGCGTTGATTAGGCGATCGAACTTGCACCTTTGCTTCCTGATCGATGCCGCCACTAACCATTGCGCTACCACTACCCTGCCCTTCACCCAAGCACGACGATTATAGCAATAGAAAAAAGTAGATAGCACGACGTAGGCGATCCTGCAACCGTAGATCTTCCATTCACAAAAAACCAAAACAATAGCACAAAAACGTCTTCTCTATGGTTTTAATAGAAGAGGGCTTTGTACATGTTTGTTCACGGGGCGTTTAAGGCGTAAAAATTTTTTCCCGACCAGGTGATAGCTGCGTTGCCATCACGGAAATAGTGGCTTTACTTTGAGCGATTGTGAAATTTAAAACCAGATAGTTGTGAAATCATGTTAAAAGAATGAAAGCTCTTGACACTGATTGGTCCCTGAGAGATGCACAATGCATTCGACTTCGTCAAGCATCGTTGGAGGTGAATGAATGCATATCTGGCCTTTAAGATGAGTCCCAGTGGCCTACCGATATATCGAGCTATTGCCGCTTCCCTCCTAGACAAGTCTGATATCAATTCACCAAACCCGGACAGATGGAGGCCTTGGTGAGCCTGGGATGAGGAGTACCAGGGAACAGTGTTAGCTAAACCAGCAAAGCTTCAGCCTCAGAACCCCACACAATGGGCGCTCCCGTCTATGACGTGGGGGAGTGAGACAAAACGTTGAGAAGTCATCAACCCTCGGATTGCACAAGACTTAACTGGAAATGGACAAAACGAGCACTTGCGCGACACATCATGGAGAATGTTTCTTGATTTGTACCTATAGCCCCAAAACATTCTCCTCAGACGCCGAACTTTACGGTGTTTATGAGGCCGTCGATCGATCATGGATTTTGTCTTTATACCTCAGATACAAACTTCAGCTCTGTAAAAACTTGTCCATAGAATTCCATTTCTTCGCTTAGTGATTTCCCGGACTTCGGCAGTGCAATGGAATCGATACTCTCATCACCAGGTTCTTCACTACGGCAGCATCTTCCGAACCAAAGTTAGGTGACGGACGAAATTGGAAGACTGAGCACTACGATTTTCTTGAATCGAAATCGACAACAGACATGGTTTTCTCAAAAATGACCATCACAGTAAAAAAAAATTTTAAACTAACCGCTTTACATTCGTGATCTTTCGAGACCTCGTCGGTGTTCGAACCTCCATATTTTCGATAATGTCTGAAATAGCCACTGCAAAATTATTGTTAATAGAGCACTGTGAAAATAGGCGCAGCGATACTAGTTTAGTAGTATATAGATGTCATATAGTGCTGCATCACATGTGGGTGGGAGATCCGTGCCGTGCTCCACTGCATTTCAGAATATTCTAGTCGACGGATTAGAAAAATTTCATAACGTTTTTTTGACTCTAGCCATATCACAGGCCATAGAACCGTTTTACTGCTACCGTTCTCCACCGCCGCTTTGTGAAATGGTTTAAATACAGAAGAAAATCAGTTAAAGTCAGATGCCTCTCAGCAAACTGGTTCAGTACCGCTTTATACTGGTAACGACATTTGCTCAGATTTGTTGATGACGTAAGAAATCCTCGCAAGCAAAAAACTGGAAAGGGCGAAACGCATGGTAAACGAAAGCTGTTGTTCAGTGAAAATTGGACACGTTGCAAAAGAAAGTCGAAGCTTTCTCGGAACAGGTAACCGCACCAAATGCACTTGCAGTGAGCCACATTTTTAACGACCCGTTTGGTGGATTCGAAAATAGACAGGCGTTAGAGAGGATTTCTTCTATTTACAGAATAATACAACGACGAAAGTTGACAGTTAGAGTGAACGACTGAAATTTGAACTGGATACGTTAGACTTATGTTAGAGAGCGTTTCCTTACACTGTGTGCAAAGTGCACACCCGATAGTACAGAGTTAGAGTGATTATCGAACATTCCATTTAAAGAAAAAAAATAGTATCTCCATAGCAATCATAGTCTGCCGTTAAAGTGAAGGAGAATGGAAAATTTACAGACAAATCGATTAACGACATCTTTCACAAAAACATTGTACGCTAAGTTTTAAGGCGCTGATATAAAAGAGCTCGAAGTGGTTATACAGTCAGTAGAGTTCAAACTCACTGGATAAAGTGGAAATGTGAACGCGAAGAGACCACTAAGATGACGGAAATAATAAAAAAAAAGTGGAAATTAGAACAAAAGTCAAGAGGAGTTCCACCAGTTACAAATGTGTGGAAATTCGACTCTACAAATTGCCGTAGATGCTTATTGCCGCTTTCGCACTCAGAGGTGCCTTCGACTAGAAATCGTAAGAGATCTGTGAGTAGTGATCCTCAATTAGATGTATTCGCTGAAATTACCTTACTAAATCTATTTTATCTAGAAATCCTAATGTTCGCTGGGTACGGCGCGCTGCCCTCACAGAGACATTCTGCATGAAGCACAGTTTCTCGCAGAAGCATAACCGGAATACATGGGTGAAACTTAGTAAGCGAAAACATTGAAACGAATGGCACCCAATATGAACACATTTGAATCTGCTTATTTAGAGAAAATGTGCGAGATATAACTTCAACGAAGCTGAGATATTTGCAAAACTCTGGACCGCAGGTGCCTATGATGGGGAACGAATGCGTTATTGTCCTTTCCGGGGAGTAATGCGTTCACCACCACACCATGCGGGTCCTTCGTTTCGCCTGTCTGTCAGCTAGTTCTATCGATCTTTTTGCCATCAGCAATCACCGGTCAACGAGAGTTTCCTGCACAGTGGCGCGTGTGGTGCAGTGGCCGCGACACACACTTGGAATTGCCAACTAGCACCGTTCTCGATGGTATGATTCATGTTGTTCGTTTCCGTTCTTCCCCATGTCCTCTCAATCCAACCTCTTAAATGTCTCTAGCTTCCTGATGTGGGCGTACACTCATGCATAAACACAACGATAGTGTTTTTCGTAACAATGTCCTAAGTAATTCTCGAAACACGGAGAATTCTGATCAACGAAGTGACTAACATCTTATATCCCGAAAAAGACAACAGGGGGAGCATAACAGTTACTATCACGGCGTCGCTCAAATGTCATTTACGCATTTAAATCAATGTTAGTGTCATTTCAGTAGGCTACCCTTGAAACAGATTGAACAATAGCCCAAATAACCATAACTAACACGGGTGTTCATCCGGCTTCTCGAAGAGGAAATAAGCGGTTAGTGTAGTTTACAAGAGCAAAATGAAGCTAAGAAAACAATAGGAATATCCTACTCAGCGTCATCATCTTCGAATCCGCGTGTGAGAAAAGTGAAATAGGTAAGTACGAAATAGTGCACAAAAAATTAGGAAACACGTCATCGTGAGGTGATGGTAAAAGTACCTCGTATCATCTAACTACTATGCTCGCTCGTTCAACGACTATCCAGAATTTAAACCGAGATATGGCTTCAAGAAGAACAGGAGTACCAACAGATGAGGCTGAAACCGTGTACCGTTGTTACCACACTGCATCAGCAAAACTACCATCTTGCTGACCAAACGCGAGGTGTTATTTATTCCTTATTCAGGAACAAGCTGACGTTTTGGCGTATTTCGCCTTCCTCAAAACCTGGAAATGTCAAGTTGACAGCAATCTGCCCGGCCAAACACCTCCATAACCAAAAAGAGAAAACGCTAAACCGAGATTTCAATCACATTGAATACAGAATAGCTTCTTTGCACACTCACCTCTTTCTATGAGTCTTCCACTGAGTATGTCGCGTGGAGACCAACCACACAGAATTCACATGCAAGCGTAATGTGCCCATCGCATCAGAATAACTGTCTTATATACTACCCAACATCAGGCGTGATAATGAGGCAGTCTTCCTTGAGGATCATTTTCGGACTTCTGGAATTAATTCAGAACGCCTCGAGAGTTTTTGGCGCTTGTGTTCTCGATTCCTGTGCGGGATTGTGAACCGTACTTCAAAGTCCTCCCCGTTATGTCTCTGGGTCCTATGCGTGCCTAGTGGTGTATTTGTTTTAAGTTTACCGACTAGGTGTTCTTCATGCGGACACAGAGTGGTCTACCCGTTTCGCCAATATATTCGTCTCCGCACGCGTTACAGGAAATCAGATAAACGGTACCCGAACTCATGCTATCACCGTTTGCGCCATTAGGGCAAATTATGCAATTTTGCGTTGCACATAGACGGTCATATAGGCGGTTACGAACTAGCTGGCTCGTAAGAGTACTCGGTGGTATTTTAACTACGCTTACCGAATCCTCAAGGGGTAGGATAAACCCGACCTTTTTATCGCTAGAGTTGTCGTTGGGAGCCTAGGATTTCTCCTACTCCTATCCCGAACTACAGTTTCGTAGCCATTAGAAATGGCTAATTGCCGTGACAAGTTCCGGGACTCCTCTCTCCCTCCTCTCTTCCCGTGCACAAATTGGTTCCTGTTCGAAACTACTTTCTTGCAAGCGCCCTTTTTGAGTGTGAGGGGTGCGAAGAGAGGTAATGAACAAGTATGTTTTTGATACTTGGCTTTTGGAACCATTTCGTAATGTAGCCGCTTTCTGATAGGTTGATTTGCATGTTCAGAAATGGAAGCCGGTTTTCCTACGGTTTCTCTCGGGTAAACTTGACATACTTTTTACTGTTCATTCAACAACTCGAAACATTTGTCCATTTCCTCTTGTGTTGAGCAAAGGACAAAACAGTCATCTATATATCTACAGTAGAGTAGCGGCCCGAGATCGATCACTGGTGCTTCCATCTTAGACATAAACGCAATGGCCAGGCTTTGTGCCAGTCGTTGTCCCATTGCCAACCCTCCTATTTGAGCGTAGTACTTTCCGGACCACCTGAAGATTGAGCAGCTCAAGCATTCTTTTTAAGAGTGCCATCAACTGCTCTGTCTTGAAGCCGCCCATGTTTATTTCTCCTTCGTGTGGTGTAAGGAGTTCGAATATGGCTTGTATTGCGGAGTCATTCGATACGTTGGTGAACAGCGCGGTAACGTCGAAGGACTCCATCACGTACGCGCTGTTGGGCTGCGCAGTACGTATACGATCCAGAAACATCTGACTATTGGTAAATTGGGCTGGAATAATGTGTTTCAACAAATAGGTAAATATTAGGACCAAAAACCACCTTATCATATCCGTTGGCCCGTCTACACAGCTAATGATAAGTCTAACCTTAAACAATGATGGATCGGTAGACGCAAGATCATCGCAGGATACTAGCTTATGAGTTTTTACAAACAAGTACAAGACGGGACATGTTGGTAAGTCAACTTTGACTTGAGAGATAACTGATGGTTTAAACCAGCAGCCCTTGCCATTTTGACCCATTCGTGGTTCAATTTTTCGGTATTTACTTTTAAACTCCTCAGATGATGGGCGATAAAGTGAAGCATCTTCAAAATGCTTTTTCGTTTTCTCAACGTCTAACTGATGAGGAAATTGCGACAAACTCTCCATCCATACCACTAACGGATAGTCTTATGTTTTTGCAACCTTATCAGCTCTCGTACCTCTCGCATACCACGTTTTTGCACTGCAGTGAGGTTTGAGCTGTATCTTTTCGCGCGATTGTGATTAAGGACTTTGAAAGTTTCATTCGTAAGCATCCAAAATTTAACATCAACTTCATTATTGGGCTCTTGTTGTCTAAAGAACGGCTGAGGAAATGGTGCTATTGGTAGGGCCCCCACTTTTTGTTCGCGCCTATTTTGCGCTTCATCTCTAGCTTTTTTTGCGGAGTCTATGTTGAAGTTTATGTAAACTACGTGCGACCCTACGCAAGGTTATCTTAGAATTTTATCTTAGAATTTATTTTAGAATTCAATCCTATTTATATTTGTCGATATACGTCACAAATGGTTCACAGTCATATTAAGTTCATTAAATTTACGGCAATCCAACGATACCGACGTTGCAATGGAGCGTCCGATTATACGCGGCTGTTGAAACGGAAAAATTTTGTTAAATGCATTTTGGCATTGTGACGATGGAAAGTACGAAATAATCTTAGTCCATTATGCGAAACGGGCAGATCTGCAACCGTATAAAAGAACATCTAGCCGGTAAACTTAAACCAAATACTCCACTAGGCACGCTTAGGGATGCAGAGACATAACGGAGATGATTTTGAAGTAGGGGTTGCGATCCGACGCTTCCATGTGAATTCTGTGCGGTTGGTCTTCACGCGACACACTCAGTGGGAAACTCATAGAAAGCGGTGAATGTGAAAAGAAGCTATTCTGTATTCAATATGATTGAAATCTCGGTTTACCGTTTTCTCTGTTTAGTTATGGAAGTGTTTGGCCGGGTATATTGCTGTCAACTTGACCTTTCCAGGCGCTGAGGAGGGCGAAATCCGCCGAAAGGTCAGCTTGTTCCTGAGTAAAGAATAAAATAACACCTCGCGTTTGCCCAGTAAGAATATGAAGAATTATTCAATCAATGCCGAGGTTAATAGAAAGTCGGTCGTGGGAGTTACTGCAAGATGCACCAGCAAGATACTTCCGACTTGTAAAAGAACCACTGTCACTAAGACAAAACATCGTCTTAGCTCGACAGGCGATACACTTTCTCCGCCGCTACCTAAAACACCGAGTCGTTCCGAAATTCATCAAACGAAGATGAATACACGATGTATGCGGACTACCAGAGGACAGCCACCGAGTACTGACATCGAATTGCGAATACTACGCACCTGTCTCCGAAGCAAAACCAGATGTTCGCTAAGTGGCAGAAGTGCGAGATGATGGAAAACTATTGTGCTCAGTCTTAACCTTTTTATTTACCGCCCTATTCTTTTTAACGTCAGGGTATGTAGCGAAATATAACTTCTATAATGCTGAGATCATTGCAAAACTCCGGACCGCAGGTGTCCGCGATGGGGAACGAACGAACTATTGTCCTTTCCGGGGGAATAACGCGTTCGCCACCACACCATGCGGGTTCTTCGTTTCGCCTCTCTCACCTAGTTCTATCGATCTTTTTGCCATCACCAATCACCCGTCAACGAGACTGATCTGGGGAGCCTAACTCGGCATTGAACCCAGTTAAGCTGAGGCTATAGTTATAATCACAATCTTGACCTTTATTTATTTACTGCCTATTCTTTTTAGCTGTCAGTGTATGTATTGCGAAATATAACTTCTAATAATGCTGAGATATTTGCAAAACGCCAGACCGCAGGTGTCTGCGGTGGGGAACGAACGCGCTATTGTCCTTTCCGGGGAGTAACGCGTTCACCACCACACTATGTGGCTCCTTCGTCTCGCCTCTCTCTCAGCTAGTTCTGTCGATCTTTTTGCCATCAGCAAAGGCCTGCAGCCCGGAGTTTTGCAAATATCTCAACATTATAGAAGTTATATTGTGCTCAGCATTTCGAGGTCTGCCTCTGAAGGAGAATAGTGGGGAGGGATCAGTGTTGATTTGCAACTCTATTAGGTTTAATGCTTAAAGTAAATTTCTGGTGGCAGAAATATTCGAAGACATATTTTGAATAAATCGCATAACGACGGCTTCAGAGCGCACAGAAATACCGCTAACGAACATCAAACAGGTCGCAGTAGGATAAATCAATGTGCAAGAAAATTCAAGGCTAACCGTGTTAGGAGGCATGACTCTCCCTGACGGTGCGCGCTCGTTATTAGAATTGGGACCGAGTTTCTCACCATCTGATCCCATTTCTAAGGTAACCTTGCGAAGCGTCGCATGTAATTTACATGGACTTCAAGATTGACTCCCGCAAAAAAGCTAGTGATGAAAGCGCTAAAATAGAGTGCGAAACAACAACAAGTGGGGGCACTACCAATGGCACCATTTCCTCAACCATTCTTTCGACAGCAAGAGTCCCTAATAATGAAGTTGACGTTAAATTTCGGATGTTTACGAATGAAACTTTCAATAGTCGCTTAATCATTATCGCGCCAAAAGATACTGCTCCAACCTGACTGAAGTGGAAAAACGTGGGTATGCGGGAGGTACGAGAGCTGACAAGGTAGAAAAACATAAGACCATCGATTACCGATAAGGGTGTAGAGTTCGTTGTAATTCCCCATCAATTAGATGTTGAGATAACGGAAAAGCACCCTGAAGATGCTTCCCTTTTATCGTCCGTCGTCGTTAGAAGAAATTTAAAAGTCAATACCGAAAAGTTAAACAACCGATAGGGTTAAAATGGTAAGAGCGGCTGGGTTTGAACCATCAGTTATCTCTCAACTCAAAGTTAACTTGCCAACGTGTCCCGTCCTGTACTTACTTATTAAAACCATAATCTGGTATTCAGCGATGATCTTGTGTCTATCGACCCATCGTCATTTAAAGTCAGACCAATCATCAGCTGTGTAGACGGGCCAACGGATAGGATAACGTACCCAGTTGTTGAAACACATTCCTGCCCACCTCACGATTACCCTAGATGCTTCTGGACCGTCTCCATACTCGGGCGTCCCAACAACGCGCACGTGGTGGAGTCCTTCGACGTTACCGCCCTTTACACAAACGTGTCGAATGACCATGCTGTGCACGCCATCCGCGAACTCCTTATACAACACGAAGGAGCAATAAACATGTATGGCTTCTCTATTCAGCAGTTGATGACACTCTTAAAAGAGTGCCTAAACTGCTCAATCTTCAGATGTTCCAGAAAGTACTACTCTCAAATGAGAGCTTTGGCAATGGGACAGCGATTGAGACCAAGCCTAGCCATTGCATTTATATCTAAGGTGGAAGCACCAGTAATCGACCTCGAGCCGTTACTCTACTGTAGATAAATGGATGACTGCTTTGTCATTTGCTCAACACAAGAGGAAATGGACTAATGTTTTGAGTTACTAAATGAACAATCGGAGTATATTAAGTTCTCCCGAGAGAAACCGATGGAAAAGCCGGCTTCCACATTTCTGAACGTGCAAATCAATCTATCAGAAAGCGGCTACATTATGAGGTGCGTACCGAAAGCCAAGTAGCAAAAACATACTTATTCATCACCTCTCCTCTCACCCTTCTCACACGAAAAGGGCGCTTGTAAGAAACATGTTTCGAACAGCAACCAACGTGTGCACAGGTAGAGAGCAGAGGGAGGAGTCCCGGAACTTGGCACGGCAAATAGCCATTTTCTATTGGCTACGAAACTGTAGTTCGGGATAGGAGTAGGAGAAATCCTCGGCCCCCCAAACGACAACTCTAGCGATAAAAAGGTCGGGTTTATCCTACCCTTCATCTCAAAGTGATGTAAGTGTAGCTATAAAACTCTGTTTAAGAAGGGCGGGTCTTGAGGATTCGGTAAACGTTGTTGAAATACCACCGAGTACTCTTACGAGCCAGCTAGTTCGTAACCGCCTATATGACCGTCTATGTGCAACGCAAAATTGCATAATTCGCCGTAATGGTGCAAACGGTGATAAGATGAATTCGGATACCGTTTATCTGATTTCCTGTAACGCGTGCGGAGACGAATATATTGGCGAAACGGGTAGACCACTCTGTGTCCGCATAAAGAACACCTGGTCGGTAAACTTAAAACGAATACCTCACTAGGCACGCATTGGACCCAGAGACATAACGGGGAGGACTTTGAAGTACGGTTCACGATCCCGCACAGGAATCGAGAACACAAGCGTCAAAAACTCTCGAGGCGTTCTGAATCAATTCTAGAAGTCCGAAAATGATCCTCAAGGAAGACTGCCTCATTATCACGCCTGATGTTGGGTAATATATAAGACAGTTATTCTGATGCGATGGGCACATTACGCTTCCATGTGAATTCTGTGTGGTTGGTCTCCACGCGACATACTCATGTGGAAGACTCATAGAAAGAGGTGAGTGTGCAAAGAAGCTATTCTGTATTCAATGTGATTGAAATCTCGGTTTAGCGTTTTCTCTTTTTTGGTTATGGAGGTGTTTGGCCGGGCAGATTGCTGTCAACTTGACATTTCCAGGCTCTGAGGAAGGCGAAATACGCCAAAACGTCAGCTTGTTCCTGGATAAGGAATAAATAATACTTCGCGTTTGGTCAGCAAGAATATAAAAAAATCATGCATCGTTTGTCGATGAGCTGACGAAACAAACTCGTCTTTAGTACGCGTTCGACCATCCGCACGAAAATCAGGCGCTACTATTTGACACCGAATGCTAGAGTTAAGTTCTGCCTAAATGTATTTTTTTACAGTATTATGCGCACTACACTAACAAACATTTCAATCATTGGAATAGTAGAATATAGCGAGAGGTTCGTCCATACAAGCGATGCAAAAAAATTTTGAAAAAAAACGCTTTCGAAACTAAATGGCCACCATCATACACAGAAAACGAGTTTGAAAAATGAGTTTGCGTCCTTTAGAATTCCTTAAATCTTTTAACCCTTAGTATCTGAAAACTCTTCTGTTAAAATCTAGATATTTCGGACGATTGCCGCCTCTTAATAGTAAATAAAGGATCAAGAGTAAAGCTCTCGGCGTTGGTCAATCACAAAGGGATGCGCAATACATTCGACTTAACTAAGCATCGTTTGAAGGTGAATTAATGCATATCTGGCCTTTTGAATGACTCACGGTGGCCTAGCGATATATCGAGCCAGTGCTGCTATGCTCCCAAAGAAGTCTGGTACCAATTTTCCGACTCCGAAGGGATGGAAGCCCTGGTGCGCCAGCGGCGTTGGGATCGATCCCATGTGCATATATATATATATATATATATATATATATATATATATATATATATATATGTATATGTGTGTATGTATGTGTGTGTGTGTGTGTGTGTGTGTGTGTGTGTGTGTGTGTGTGTGTGTGTGTGTGTGTGTGTGTGTGTGTGTGTGTGTGTGTGTGTGTGTGTGTGTGTGTGTGTGTGTGTGTGTGTGTGTGTTGCAGAACGCCTCTGACCACTGCGTCACACGCGCCAATGGTAAACACAACGCAAAAACTCTTTTGCAATTAAAACGGCAAAAAATAACTAGGTTGAGCTCTGTAGAACTAAGTCAGCTTGCTGCCATCAAGTTCAGAATAAAAACTACTGCGATAATTTACAGCAAGACAAGCTCATTTTAATACTTAGTATCCGCCACCATGCAAGAGGTAAATCAATCAACCAGAAGTTTCCGAAACATAACTAACAAGAGTACTATGAAGTGCAAGAAAGATACGAAGGAGGAGAACGTAATCCAGAAGCATACGCATCAATGAGTGAGCCATAACATACCTTATGAGAGACGGTGAAGGTGTCGTTCTCACCGTCAACACTGTAACAGTTATCAAAGAACGTATTCCATGACAGTGGAATATTACCATGCGTTCGGTGGCCTTGATGGCTCGAAGCCGGACTAAAAAGATTTGCTACATTGCCAGGCTCAAATTGCATTCAACACAGAGGCAAAGTTTTCATGTAAAGAAATGAATAGGAAATCCAAAGGTCTGAAATATGACACGTGTGGAAGAGATTTCCTCATCACGAAAAATGCTATCGTCTTCAGAAATAACTACTTCCAGAAGAGCTACGCACATTCTTCAGCTATATAAACTCTGTGCACCTGGCATCGATCTAATAACTGGGAGGCTTACAGACAATAAATGGTGACTTTTTAAAAAGGTGATTAACATGCAATTGAAATTTAGTGTTGAGTTTTTCTGTTAGAATTTTGAAAGTGTTTGACTGAGAATGGTTGTGATTGACTGAGGTTTGTGATGAGGGCCTAAGCACCTCCTACTGGGGGCTACGCCAAGATTCTAGGCAAAGCCAGCTCAAGCTCAAACAGAATTCCCTGATTGTCGTGAGAAAGACGAATTCTTCAATAGCACCAAATCTACATGGAAATGAGAAAAGTCTTACTGATGAAAAATGGGGACGGACCAAAAGAATGTAATGGTGGGATCCGAACGATATGTGAAGTAGAGCCATGTAAACAAGGCAGAGTTCTGGACCATGAGGCTTCCGTTACCCCTAGGAAGAACTGTGGAGTTAGAGAAGCTAACGTTGTAAGTTATATTCTTCGTCTCGTTAGTTGCTTTCTCAAAGTACTTGTTAGACTTCAACGCAGGTCGTTCCTTCCGCTCTGCTTTAAAAGGTAACTTATTCATTTCTGCATTCCGACATGGATATGTGTAGCTTGAATAATTGCAAAATTTTGAGTATGTTTCTGTAAAGCAGCACTTGTTTGGGAAAATTGGGACTTAAAACAAATATTCCTTGGCTTGCATAGGACAGAGAAACGAACTGGAGGAGGTTTTGAAGCAGAAGTTAACATCGTCACACTTCAGCGCATAAAACTCTCCAGGCATTCCGGATAAATTCCAAGAACACAAAAGTGGAGGGTAAGCTGTAATGCCTTATTATCATGCGTGATCTCGCAGAACGTCTCAGGCTGATATTTTAATGAGAAAGAAGCACATCAGCATGGGATCTCTGCGTGGATGACATTCACGTGAAGCACTCGGTAGAAGAATCATAATTCTAGTTATTTTACGTAACGTTGCAAAATTCCTTACTAAGAAAGGCTAAGCGGCCTAGGGCTAATTAGACAGGAAGTTTGTAGAATCACTATATTCTCATTTGCTCTCGATTCTTAAGAAATGGTGGTGATGTAATCTCTACAAAAATGTTTATTGATGAACTTTTAGACCACCTGAGGTCGGGCATCTGTGTCGTCACGTTTTTTTCGTGATATGAGTCCAAATTTTCACAATAGATGTGGAATCATCATTCTCGCCGAATGGAGCCTCTAGTGCTGGTAATAGATGGATGAGCTATGTTTCCATCTATTTGTAATCGGTTTTTTAGGACAGAAAGTGAGTGTAGCGCAGTGGTTAGAGGTCAATTACCATACACATGCGGTTGTTGACCCGACCCTGCGTCCTTAATTCATTAAGCTCTCCCTGATCGGCAAATCGGTGCGAAAACATGTCATCTTCCCAAGGATTAATAAACGCTGTACAATTTATCCTTTGTCCTTCCATAATCGAA
Organism: Angiostrongylus vasorum; assembly: GCA_018806985.1. Lineage (NCBI taxonomy): Eukaryota > Metazoa > Nematoda > Chromadorea > Rhabditida > Metastrongylidae > Angiostrongylus > Angiostrongylus vasorum. The sequence goes on along the minus strand of JADANN010000028.1, from coordinate 58,245 downwards.
GCGAATGAAATAATTATCAGAACAATTTCGAATACACTAGAAGCGGGGGTGAGTGATAAAAGTATACTGTTGTTATACGAGAGGCTTCGTTCTGACGAATAAAACGTTCCAATGCTGGGATTGAACTGGTAATTGGACAATCTATGACCTGCAACACTACGATCGGTGGTGCTGATCCAAAGTGTTTGTAACAGTGTGAAAATCGGGTATTTTCCGATTTTTCTTTGCGAATTTTTGAGAGGAGTGATACATCGCCTTTGCTCATTGTTCAAATTGTCTCTCAAGTTGTCGAAAATGACATTAGTTGTTTTTTTTGTCTAAACAATGCATATTAGCGAAAGAACCATCAAATTCAAATGCGACCACCGCTCAATGCGGTTTCCTGTGATTCTCATCTTTGATTTGTTCTCAGATTTTTCTAAACCTTCCTGCTCATAACATCTTCACAATGAACATGAAAAACATCAAAGTGTTATGACAATGTGTTTTCCACTGCGTTTGTTGAGAAAGTAACCACATGAAGCGGGCTGGATTCTGCCCCACCGCATACGTCTACTTCTAGCTGAGCTTCCGGATAAAAGCGTCGAGCTGTTCACTTTGAGAAAGCTTACAAGATGAACCCTGTTCTTCAACGCTCGTCGTCATTTAAGAACACCTCCTTCTGGTCATGATGAGAGGCTCTTAAGCTTTCAAAAGTTGCAGACAGTGAGAGAAACAAGCTACCGAGTTCTAGAGTTTGCGTTCTCAAGAGTTTTCAAAGGTACGTAGTGCCACGTGGCATGCCGATCGTTTCTCATTGATTATCATTCCATCATATTGTTGAGTGCGGGCAGTTGTAGAATCTGCTTTTCTTGGTTGAAGTATAGCTGTGATAACACATTTCCGAGTCCTTAGTGCTCCTTACACTGTTGTCTCGTGAGACCTCGCATTCAAGCTACTAGATTCGTAGTTTGGTTGGCAACTAGCTTTTCGAGCAGTTTACTATTAACTTGGATTTTGGTTGTCGCACCAATCATTATCTGAAACTCCATACGCAAGACATCTCAGTTCAACGGACGAGGTACTGGACGGAATAAGAAAAAATTGATCCGCAAGCTTCAAAAAGCTGATTAATTAGCTTCTATTCCAACGAACAAATTTAATACGAGGTGTGATACGGGCTTTGGTTTGAACTAGGAAGCCAGTGCTATGTTTGAGCTACGTGTGTGGAAAACAATATACGTCGGACACTAATTATTTCAGCTAGAACGGCAATTTTACTTGCCATGCATTCGCACCGAAATTCGCATATATGGTTTCGAATATAAAACATAGTGAAGATTGATTTCGTACAGATTGAAGTTTTGCAAACCAATTTTTCTACAAGGATCTCCTGTGTCTAAAAATTTCCGTTCCCTGCGTTTTGTTTAGCTAATATGTACGGATACGGTTCATTCGCAGAGTAGTTCCGTCACGTTAGTTCAAACAAGCGTCCACTGGTAGAAAGGAGTCAAAAAGAAGCACCTTCAACCTTCAACAGTAGACCCATCTGTAGTTGTCCAGAGCGGTCCTACGTACAGAATAACTTGGTTTCTAGATCTAGTTCTCATTCAATTGTTGAAACACTTCTCAACATAGCCCAGCAATGCCGGATCACCTACATAACACACGTAATAACAGCGCGTATGTGATGAAGTCCTTCAACGTAGCCACCCTTTACACAAACGTTTCGAATGACTTCGCAATATAAGCCATCCTCGAGCTCCTTATGCAACACGAAGAAGTTATAAACATGTGTGGCTTGTCGATTCAGCAGCCCATGGGCATCCTAAAGGAACGCCCAAACTGCTCTATGTTCAGATGGTCCGAAAAATGTTATGCACAAATTGGAGACTTGGCAATATGGGCAGCGACTGACACCATGCCTTGTCATTGGCTTTGTGTGCGAGGTGGAAAGACCAGTAATTGATCTCCGGCCATCACTTTACTTTAGATATATAGACGTTTGTTTTTTTTCATCTGCCCTACCCAAGAGCAGAAAGACAAATGCTTTGAGCTAGTGAAAGAACAGTTTTAATACATAACATCCATCTGAGAGAATCGAAAAAAAAACTGGCTCCCATTTCTGGACGTTCAAACTAACCTACCCTAAAACGGATACATCACCAAATGAGACGAAAGCCAAGTAGCAAAAACAGTTTGTTTCATTAGCTTTCTTCTCACCCATCACAGACAACAATAGCTCTTGTGAGGAACATAATTCGAACACCTGCATGCACAGGTAGAGGGGAGAAGAAAGAATCCCTAGAACTCAATTTTAACCTTCGTATTCTTGTTGAGGCAGACACGAGATGTTATTTTTGTTCTTTATTCACGAATAAGCTGACGTTTCGGCGGATTTCGCCTTCCTCAGAGCCGCTTTCTATGAGGCTTCCACTGAGTATGTCGCGTGGAGACCAACCGCACAGAGTTCACATGGAAGCGTCAATTTTAACCTTTTTACCTACTGCCTACTCTTTTTTGATGGCAGGGTATATTGCGAAATATAACTTCAACGAAGCTGAGATATTTGCAGGGCTCTGGACCGCGGGTGCCTGTGGTGGGGAACGAACGCGCTGTTGTCCTTTCCGAGGGAGTAACGCGTTCACCACCACACCATGCGGGTCCTTCGTTTCGCCTGTCTCTCAGCTAGTTCTATCGATCGAGAAATCCTGAAACTGTTGACGCAAATGTCATTTTCCAATGGCTACGGAACTGTAGCTCCAGGAGATCGGTAAAAGGATAAAAGGATTGAGCTCTCAACGTTGATCAATCCTGAGGGATGCGCCATGCATTCAACTTCATGAAGTATCGTTTGGAGGTGGCTGAATGCATATCTGGCCTATACAATGACTCGCGGTGGCCTACCGATATATCGAGCCAGTTCTGCTTTCCTCCCAGACAGACAAGTCTAGTACCAATTTACCGACCCTCGAACGGATAGAGGGCTTGGTAGGCCATGGGTGCGGGGATCGATTCCACATGTGCGTTGCAGGGCGCCTGCAACCACTGCGCCACACGCCCCCTTTTCAGGGATTGAAACCGGTATAGAGGGAAAATCACGAGCGACAACGATTATTCTAGCGGGAATAAATCCCCCGCTTATCCTACCCTTAATTTCCAACGAAATTGGTGAAGCTATAAAGGAATGGCTAGGCTAGAGAATTCGGTAACTGTGATTGATAACTCTGGGACGCCAATTACTTCATAACCGCCTACATGACCGTCTATGCACAGCACAAAATTGTGTAACACCCCCATAATGGTGGAGACGACGATTCGTTGAGTTTGGGTACGGTGTACTAGTATCTTGAAAAGTTGGTGAAGACGAATCTATTGTCGAAACGGGTAGACCGCTCTGCGTTCGTATAAAAAGAGCATCTACTCGGTAGACTTAGATTAAAACCAAAAAACTTCACAAGGCATGCACAGGATTCAGGGGCATAATGGAGAAGGTGTTGAAGTGCAAGTCACTCTCCTCGCACGGCATCCAAAACAAGAGCGTGCAAAACTTGTGAAGCGATTTGGATAAATTCCAAAAAGCCCAAATATTAACCATAGGGAGGAGTGCCTTGTAATCACACATGACTAAGCGCCATACCTCAGGCTGGTTCTCTGAACCAGATCCAACCACATTCCTCGCCCATATGTGACTCTATGCGGTTATTCCCCACCAGATAATTTTCAGACTTACAAAGAACAAAACGGTGAATTGTTTGCGAAAATTTCATATTTAAGTTTTATATGATGAGGTTATGAAAGCGTTCGGAAGAGTAGATTGTATATCAGTATGAACTTTCCAGGTCATAGAGAAGGCGAAACCGCCGAAACGTGGACCATCGTGTTTCAGTAAATGCTGAAGAACCAGCCTCGTGTTTGCTCATCAAGAAAGACACTAAATTATATGCCGAGCTGAAAAGAAAGCCGTTCCTAGAACTTTAGAATGAGTTCAGGACGACAGCGAACGTCGTAGAACCTACTGGGCTTCACGAATGATCAAAACGGAGCCTCATTAGAAATAAAGTCAACCGCGAAAGATGCTCTGACTAAGAAGCACCCTATAAAATTCAACAGATAAAGACACTGTGATTAAGAAACAACCCTATTTGGTATATTTTGTGAATTGGTTTAAACTTATAGATACCTTGGAAATCGAGTACCTTCCGACTTCGGACAAACGTATCTCAGCTTCTAGCGAATTTTAATAGTTGGGATAAAAACATTTGCAATCAATAATTTCCTTCACACGTAATGCAACCCTTTTAAACCTTACTATATCGGACATCTTGCCTTTTTTCACAAGCACAGATTCCCTTTTTTCTTTTTTTTGTGGATGATGGTGCTTTGAAAAGGAGTCAACAGGAGGGATTTTGGCGATCACGATTGTGTTCCCCTGTATACCACTGATCTTCACACCTGCCGCTGCTGTGTCGAAAATTTCAGAAGCCTAGATTTTGCTTGCACTCTAATAAAAATGAAAAATTTAACATTTAAAAATGTTTTCTGCGCAACAATTGATGATAGCTTCTTAAATCTCGGCGGATGAAATCACCTGCCATGGTTTCCATAATGCTTGCAAAATTATCACAGCAAAGGAGCATCTTGGAGACAGTCCCTATTTCCGTCTGGGAGTTCAAAACTCAATACCGAAAACTAAAAACGGGCTGTATCAAAGTCGCAAGCGCGGTAAGCTTAAAACCAACAGGTACTTCCGAACCTAAAATTAATTCACCAGTATGAGCCATCTTGCACTTATCAGCTCTCATAAGTTTGTACTTAGCCGTGTTCTGGTTATCAGGCATCTGCTGACCCTTCAACTTTCAAATTTGGACTCATCATCAGTTGTGTAGACGGGCCCACGGATAAAATAATTTAGTTCACGAATCTGATACTTGTCAAATTGCTTGAAACATATCACAGTCCTCCTCACAATTACCCAAATGTTCCTGAATCGTCTATGTAACGCGCGTTCTTGTAGAACGAACGTCGTGAAATCCATCGATGTTGCCACCCAATGTACAAACGTGTCGAATGATTCCCACTATACAAGCCATCCTAGAACTGCTTATGTAACGCTGAGGAGTAACAAACATCTGCGGCCTCACTATTCAACAGTTGATAGCCTTCTTACAGGAGCGCATAAAGTTATCAATCTTCAGATGGTCAGAGAAATATTGCTCTTCACTGAAAGGGCTGGGCAGGAACAGCGAATAGCTCCAAGCGTTGCCATTTCGTTCTCGTCTAAAGTTTAGACCGTCTCCGGCCACTGCTATTCTGCTGTAGCTATAGCGAAGTCTGGTTTTTCACATGCATAGCAAAAAGCAAGTAGTCCACTGTTTTTGAACTGTCAAACCAAAAGCCGAGCACAGAGATTTCAACTGAAAAAAATCGAATGAAAAACAAGCTTCCATTTCAGGAGGTTAAAGTCAACCTATTCTAAACCTGCTGTTGCTATGAAAATGTTCGATTGAGTAGAATTGCCTTCCCGAGCTCTAAAGAAGGCGAAACCGTCGAAACGACAGCTATTGTGTGTGGTTAAATAGTGTCTGATCATCAAGAAAACAATGAATTATTTACCAACGGCGAGTTTAATGGAAAGAAGTTCGGTTTTCTGCACACGCAATTGTTTGCGAACTTGAAGAAGAACTCTGTGTGAGCATTTCGACAGTTGCGGAATATTTGTCATGTTCTTGGAACGTAAAAGTTCTAAAGTTGAAGAGACTAGATAAGTGGGTGCTACACGGATTGAACGACAACCAAACAACTTGCGCTTTTGAACGTTCCGTTAATTGACCGCATTGCGAATTGCGTCAAAAAAATTTCTATGGGCAACAAGGATCAGCTTTGTGGTTTGGGCACTACGATAATTCTCAAAGACAAATTGCGCCAAAAAGAAGGCGACGCTGTACGGATAGTCTACGGCTAGTCTGATCCATCAAAGCTTCTGCAGCCCCAGTATAGCCATTACCGCAGCGAAATAAGTCCAGCAGATCGACGAAGTGCACCAAAATTTTCAACGAGTGCGTATAGCATTAGTCACCAAGGAGAGATCATTAATTTCCCAGGGACCATTAATTCCCCATTGTAACCCTTGGACCATACGTCTTCACTACCCGTGCTGCAAAGACTGAGTTAGCCAGACTATGAGACTGTGTGTCGTCCTTCACACTAGCCAGAAGCCGGTCCATGAGAGTGTGTCGCGTCCTTCACACTGACCAGACCTTTCCACTAACGAATACCGTTTCTTCAAGCATTTCAATAGCTTTGTGGAAAAAGTACTTCAAAACTATGCCGAGGCTGAAACTGGTTCAAACGACTTTATCGAGTCATTAAATCCAAAATTGTTAAGAATCACATAAGCAAACTCATTGCTCATTGCCGAAAATGAGCAGATTCCATTATTTTTCATCTCGATTAATAATATTTACTGTGAGATCAGGTATTCCATTTCCTACGGAAAGGCCTAATAGAACTGAACATACCCTCAACTACACTTAGATCACTGATGAAACTCCAAAAAGATTCTACTCTACCGTACTTTACTATGACAGAATGAGTTCGTTTTGGAAGTTTGGCGTTTGATTGAACATTGCTCGTCGACATTAAGGATTCCTCATGATCAGCTTTCCACCATCACCAAAACACGCAGCTGCAATAGTCGAACCCCATTCTGAAATAAAAAATAACTACCATTCTAAGTTACTGACTGCAAAGAAATGAGTGCATTTTACGTTGAGCCATAGATAATAGCGATTTTAAACGGCAATTTTCAGAGGTAATATGTCGGTTAAGAACGGCTTAATCTTTCAAAACAGGATCTATTGCATACTATAGGTCTTGGTAACATAACGGAAGTTTACTCACCCCAGTCTTCAGAACGGTTTACCGCCTCATCGTGGTTGGGAAGTCTTCCTGGATGTCCGTCTGGGATGTACACCATGCGGTTCATCCTCCCAACACGGATTCTCAACCTCCGGCTTGGTATCAGACTAGTCGCATGGTGAGAAACTTTGCTCTGATCCACAAGATTAGCGAATGTCTGGGGTGCTGGCGGCCTGAGGAATTCCTCGCCAGTGTGCACTCGGGATCCTAGAAAACCACAAAGACAAATCGGGCAACCAAATAATAAACAATTCGGAAATGATATGGCAAGTAGACATTTCCAGAAATTACGAAACGGTAGGTCTTCGGGACGGATGTAGAGAAAAAACCGTGCCCCCAAAAGATAACCCTAGTGACATTAAGGTCTCATTTTTTCTCGCTTTTTATTTTCAGCCAAGTAAGCGCACCTATAAAACGTTGCTTATGAAACGTCAGTCTAGAGAAATCGATAACAGCGACGGAAATATTACCGGACACTTGTAGACGTCAGTTAGTTCAACCGCCTTTGCAGTGGTCTATGCACGAGGCAAAATTACACAGTGTGCATTAACGGTAGAGATTGTGATTACATGAGTTCGGATACGGTAAACTTAATCCTTTGCAAAGTGTCTGGGAACGAATACGTTGGCGAAACGGGTAGAAAATTTAAATCGGAACCAAATATTGCACCAGGCGCAGATGGGACACAGAAACACAACGGAGAAGATTTTAAGGTAGATTCACTATTCCCACACCGGAATACAAAACATCAGCGCCTAAAACGCTTGAAGGGTTTTGAATAGATTAAGCCCAACAATGAACTTCGACATGGAACTATTCTACTCCAAAGGTGATTCTCCCACAAAAAGCTCAAAAATGTTCATTCGTCTCACACTTGTTCATTCTGTCGAATAGTTCGTTCTGTTTGCTTCGTAGTGCAGTTCGAAGCATTTTCATTCCGATGTCTCGTAGTTGCTGGCTATCCTCTGATTGATCGCTTATCTCTGAGTCGTTTTCGTTTGATGAAGTTGGGAGCGACTTGGTGTTGCAGGCAGTGGAGGAGAAAGTGCATTGTCTGTCGAGCTATGATGACCTTTTGTCTTCCTGATAGTGTTTCTTTTACAGGCCCAAAGTATCCTGCTGGCAGGTCTCGTAGCAAGTTTGTCTTGTGTTTCATGATCGATTCCGCTATCAGGCCAAACGAGAAACATCAAATAGGAATGAAAGTCAAGAATTGGTGATATTAACACCACTTCCTTTTGTTAGAGCGTTGTTTAGACAAATGGACCTTAACGTCGAATTTAATATAAAATTTTGCATGTTTTCGGACGACATTCTTAAAACATTTAATCAATATCGCGATAGAAAGTGTATCTCTAACCTTACAGGCGCACAAAAATATGGTAGGTGAGAAATTAGAGAATTAATAAATCCGAAAACCACTAGGTTATCAGTACTGATAAGAAGGAGAGTTTTTTTGTTATCCCTCGCCTGTCATATGTTGAGATAACGGAGCAGCATCTTAGTGATTCTACACTTTATTGACCGAAACCTGAAAAGGAATAAAGACAATTCCGAAAACTAAACAATCTATGGCTCAAAGTTTCGTGGGCTACACGCTTAAAATCATCCGTTATTTCGAATATTAAAATGGATAGACCAACATGTTCTGCCTTGAACTTATTCAAACCCATAAATAAGTATAAGCTGATGTTCTGGCGTCAGCCAATCTCTCATCCTTCAAGACTAGACCCGTTATCAGCTGTGTAGACGAGCCAACGAATACCACAACATGGTTTCTAAGCCTAATACTTACCCATTTACTTGAACATATTACGGTTTACCTCATAAACACTCAAATTTTCGTAGAACGTCTACGTAACGCGTCTCCTAACAACATTTAGGTGATGGAATCCTTCGACGTCTCCCCGCTTTACACCCACCAAGTTATCGAATGACTTTGCAGTGCAAGCCATCATCAAACTTCTTGTTGAGCATGAAGGTGGAATAAATAAGTTTGACTTGTCCGTTCAGCTACTTATGGCTGCCTCAAAAGAATCCCCTAGACTGTTCGATTTTCAGATGGTCTGGTAAACATTATGCACAAATGTGAGGTTTGGTAATGGGACAGCGGCTAACACCAAGTCTTGCCAATGCATTCATGTCCAAAGGAAAAGCCCCCCGTTCTCGGTCCCCGGTCGCTGCTGTACTGTGGATCTAGATATGGAGGAGATGGACGAATGCTTTGATTTATTGAATGGGCAGTCTTAACACACTAAATCCACCCGAGAGAAGCCGAAAGGAAACTGGCTTCCATTTCTTAACATTCAGATCAACTTATCAGATAGCGCTTACATGAAAAACTGGTATCGATAGCCACGTAGCAAAAAATGTCTTTGATAACTTTTCTCTCCTCCTACCCTTCACAGAAAGAAGGCGCTTATGAAAAAACGTGCTTCGAGCAGCGACCTCTGTGTGTTCACAAATACGAAACTAAAGGAGGAATCATACCTGACCTCTCGTAACAGTCGCGGAGGTGAACATATTTGCGAAATTGGCAGACCATTATGTATCGGTATATAAGAATACCTAGATGGAAAACGAAATACCCCCAGGTACAAATAGGATACAGAAGCAAAGCGGAGACGACTTTGATATAAAACTCACTGTCGTCACACAAGATGCCAAAACTCCAGCCCGCAAAATTCTTTAGGCTTCTTGGATAAAAGCCAAGAATCATAGAATGGATAACAGTGAACAATACCCAGCGACCACATGTGATCTAGTTTCGTATCCGAATCCACTTTGATTAGGGGTGGTGCAATCACCAACCACATGTGACACTAAGAGACTATTCTTCCTTAGTGCACGTAAAAAAAACGGTGAGTCTTTAGAGAAGCTGTTGATCATGTAATTTCCATACAAATTTTCATTTTTCCGGATGCGTTATTGAAGCGTTTGGCGTGATAAAGTACGCATCAGTGTACCCGTCCAGTCTCTGAAGAAGGAGATACTGCCGAAATGGCAACTTTACCTTAACAAAGAACAAAAGTAACACCTCGTGTTTGCTCAACAAGAATATAGAGCATTACATCAAAGAGAATTAGCTCGACCAGAATCGATTTACATTCATGAAGATGTTGAAAAATATCCGAGCTATAGCCAAACCAGGAAGGTAACTCCGGACACTTTTGTGGAATGTTAATGTGATGGTATGCAAGTGCTAGAATCTACACAGAACGTGATATCGGGCAAGGTAAGAATGTTTTACGAAAACTCATAGCATCCATGTGAAAAAAAAGCACGACGCTGTTTTTTTTGTGTAAATAAGTGTAGTATCTTATGACAGGTTCTTATTTGCAACTTGCGTGTACCAACTTTCCTAGAAAACGAGGTAATTCTCACTAAAGAAGCTCACTTGTTTCAGCAAGGATCGGATTTGTTGAAAAAGAAAGCATCTGTACTAAAACTGAACAATTAATACACAAGAACAGCATTCTTAATAGCCAACAAATTCTGTGTAGAAGAACGACAATCCATCCATACGCTGTAAGCGTAATCACCAACTGGTTAAAACTACGAGTTGAACGCATTCTTCAACTTCTCAGCTATTCTGACCATGAAGTATACAAGATGGTACTCCATTTGGTGATGGCTGCCGAGGAAGAATATGTAATGTTCGTATGGTTCCTGAGAACAAACGTGGGCTTGCCGGTAAAAAATATCTCATATCGTCTTGAATAATCGGAAATCAGCCACCGCTTTCGAAACTTACATATCCCACACAACTGAGTGATAGCAGATGCCCTGCGTTAGGCTGTTGGTTAGTTATCTTGTCCCAATCAAACCAATCCTTCCATCCGCCCACATTGCGCAAAAATACTACCAGACTACAGGGAGAATAGATCCGACTAATGACGTTATATATCCACAGACAGTAGAACATCACTGCATGAGCCAAAGGCACCACGTCTGTGATGCATATTAGAGTCAAATGGTACGCTGCATTCCTAAGGATTAGATCAACGTAAACGTTACACCATTTCTATACAGAGTTTGGCCCAAAAAATGATAGAGGATGCATGTATCAGTTGGTAGAGTGGAGTAGGGCTTCAGATCAGCCTTCGGCACAGAATAATTACAAAGTCAAAGTACAATGCTCGACTTTACACGAGTTTGCAACGAGGGACTTCTTGATGTAAGCACGGAGGAGAATCTCAAGCTTGGGTTATAAATGTTTACAGTAATAACAACATGGATCTCCCTCATATCCACCGATCTCCTCATATGAGGGATCCCGAGCCGGTTAGTGGAGAGACCACGTGGCGCGTCCCCAGGTGGTGGATAGGGGGGTTAATCGCTGACCAAAAAGCGGCCTTTGCTTCTCTGAGACAGTAGGTGGATCCAGGGGGATGGACTTACTGTCTCTGCTGCGCCAATTTGGCACATACTTTGTGTATTTGCTAGGCGCATTCAAGCATGCGTGTGTGGGTGCGTTCTCGCTTATGCGGATTGTATTCTACGAGTCAGTTCGACCAAAAGCATGCAATCAAATGAGAGGGAAGTACATGAGAGGCGGTTAAGAGTCGCCTTCAACAAATAAGCTCCATATCCACTCTTGGAGAGCATGGAAAACTACCGGTGAGCATAGCCAGCCCAAAAAAACGGACCTCATTCCCCTGACCCCGAAAGAGCCTCGAATTTCGCAGCGTTGGGTAGAACGAGTACAGAGAGGCTGCTAAAATTTCAAGGCCAATGGAAGCAGCCTGGATTACAAAGAACTATGGTGACGATCTGTACCTACAATGTACGTACACCTGCATCCGAGTCCTCGATAGAAGACTTGCTCATGCAACCAAGAAGGATAAGGTACGACGTCATCGGCCTGGCTGAGACGAGACGACGCCACCCATTCAACGCCGTCTATGACACCGGAGAAGAACTGTTCCTCGGAACATGCGACAGTAGAGGAGTTGGCGGCGTCGGCGTTTTCGTCAACACGAGTTTCTCCGTGGACATCGACTCATTCGAACAGATTACAACGCGAATCGGACGTTTACGATTAAAAAGATGTGGATCAATGCTGGCTTTTGACAATCTTCGTCATTTAAGCGCCGACGCCAAACAATGACGAAGAACAAGTCGAACCGTCCTATATCGACTTGGAGAAGTTCTACAGAGAGACCATGCATTCTTCAAGGTCAGCATCGGAGACTTCAATGCCAAGATTGGACCAAGAAGAACGTCTGAAGAACGTCAGATTGGGACCCATGGATTAGAATGGAACGAACAGGGTGAGCAGCTATCTCAGCTTGTCATGGCGACCAAGACCCTTCCATGGTAACTCGCAATTCCAGAAGCCCCACTCTCAACGCTGGACGTCGGAGTCTCCCAGTGGAGAGTACCATAACGCAATAGACCACATAATAGTAAATAGAAGGCTTTGCCTAACCGATGTCGCTGTCGTCTTGAAATCCTACACAGGATCAGACCATTGCCTCCTTCGTGCAAGATTCTATTTCTCGCGGAAAGAGAAAAAGCCGTTAAGTTCAAGAACGGAAATCCGAGAACCACCGTGAACTGAGACTTATTCATTTCATTAGCCGGCTGTTGCGAAGATGCCGTTGTCGACAATACCGACAAAGAGAACGATCGGCTCATTCAACATCTTCACATTAGCGCTATGAAAGCTGAGAGTTCGAAAGTCATCAAGCGAAGTCTGCCTCCAGAAACATTTGAGCTGATACACCAGCGTGGAACCGCTAACTAACGTCCGAACATGAAAACAATGCAGACAGGCGATAAAAGAAGATCTTAAAGAGAGAAGAGCAGCAGTAAAGGTCGAAGCTGCAGAGGCTGGGAAAAACATTCGCAAAACCCACCAAAGCTTCGCCAATTACATGACCAAGATGATTGCGCTGCGACGCCCAGACGAAACAGTTACAGCGTCTAGAAAGGCAGTGGAGAAAAATCATTCACGAGTACTACTCAGATCTCCTCGATAGCAACGTCCACCTTCCGTCATATAAAATAAAGGAGGGTGGGTATGCTGTACCTTCGGTTCTCCCTTCCAAAATCCGACATTCCATTTCGTCGGTGAAAAATCGAACAGCACCAGGCCCGGACAGAACAAGATCAGAAGACCTGGAGAACCATCCGCCACTCCACTGGCTCGACTCTTCACACGTTACCTGTCTGAATGCAAAGTCTCTACCCAGCACGACCGTGTTATTGTTCAAGAAGGGTGACCTACACGATATCGGCAACTATCCCCCAATCTGCTTGCTGTCTGTCGTTTACAAGCTTTTCACTCTAGTCATCTCAAATAGGATTGACAGAACACTGGACGAAGGACAACAATGTAAGCAAGCAGGGTTTCGAAAAGGATTTAGTACGATGGACCACATCCACACGATAACAAGGCTCATCGAACTATCGCAAGAGTACAAAAGACCACGCTATCTCACTTTCACCGATTAACAGAAGGCCTTTGATTCAAATGAGATAAAGAAGTGATGGAAGCCCTTGATAGTCAAGGGTCCCCACTCAGTACATAAAGATTCTTCGTGAGCTATACAAAAATTTTACATCCAAGACATCAGCATTCTACAACGATATTAACATCGACGTCAAAAGAGGAGTTAGGCAAGGCGATATCATCTCGCCAAAATTATTTACCGCCACTCTCCAGAATGTCATGCGAACATTGGAATGGGATAATATGGGAGTGAAAATCGATGGTCGGCAGTTACACCATCTTCACCTTGCTGATGACATCGTTCTTATAACACCAAACTTTAGCCGGGCGGAACGTATGCTTGCTGACTTTGATAAAGCCTAAGGGAAGGCTGGTCTTCGATTAACTCTCAGAAAAACGATGTTCATGAGGAACGCATTGGTTTCGTATGCCATATTCACGCTCAACGGAACGAGTATCTCCGAATGCTCCAGTTATATTTATCTAGGTCGGGAAATCAACATGTTGAACGACTTAGCTCAAGAGTTAAGCAGAAGGAAACGAGCGGCTTGGGGCTTTCAAGGGCATCGACGATGTAGTGAAGCGAACAAGGAACACCCGACTCCGTGCCCACCTTTTCGACTCAACGGTACTTCTTGCACTAACGTATGCGTCAGAAACCTGGTCGCTGCGTGAGCAAGATGAGAGAGCACTCAGCGTTATCGAACGCGCAGTCGAAAGGATGGTACTAGGGAGTTATTTAAGGTCAGACCTATCACTAGCTGCTTGGACGGGCCAACGGATAGAATAACCTGGTTAATAACCGTAATACTTACCCAGTTGTTGAAGTACATTCCAGCCTATCTAACGAACACCCAAATATTCCTGGACCGTCTACGTACTGTGCACCCTAACAGCGCACACGTATCGCTAACCAACCGTAGAGTTGAACGTTACCGGTTGTCGTACAGAATCAACTTCTCGTCGCACGTCACAGTTCGATCAACAATAGGGTCGTTTTTGCTGCGAATAATATGAACAGACGACACCTCAAAATGGCAATTTTTGATTATAGTTTAAATCTTAAGGCACCGATTTGTCGAGTTTTTTGTCCTTCTTATGTGATTCAAGTGAGTGGAAACTGTTCCTGTGCTTACGCTAAGTTGCTCTGCGAGATCTCGAATTGCCTGTTTGCTTCCACTAGTGCTTTCAGTTCGTCGTCGCCAAGTTCATTGGGAGCCCGCGGCCTTCCTCTCCCTTCAAAGTCCAAATCACCAGATAAGAATTTCCCTGTAATGAAGATACGTAAGCATCTTAGCATAGTCCTTCTGTGGTTCCAAAGCATTCGACTTTGCCAGCTTCCAACAATGCTTGTGAAAGACTCTAAAAACTCCTCAAAGCAGCACGCAAACCCAAGTGGTAAATCTAAGGTCATTCATTGAAGTTGGTGCCAGCATACGAATCGAACACACTGATTGTGATATTTCCAAAAAAAGCGATTTTGGGTCCTGCTGAATAATGAAATATATCAAAACTTCCTTGGATTGCAGCTTGTTCCAGAGATGTGGCCCTTCGCAGTTTTCGCAGATGCACTGAGATGAATTTTCTGGAGAAAAAATCCCAATAGAACAATGTTTCGTCACCCGACGAGCTCTTTTATACTGCACAATTTCTGACCTACTGCCAACAAAAATGACATCTTTTCGGCAACAATCCATTCTGCAGCAGCCGGTTTTATACAAGCTAGCATGTAGTGAAAAAAATATATCTTGTCTTCACTCTGGATTTGAAATGCCCTAATCCCAGAGGTTTCTGAGCGCTATTCATTCCATGGCAACATGTTCAGCAATCACTTGAAGTGTGGACAGAGAGCGCCGATATCACCTATCTAGATGAGTTACTATCGACCAGCTGACTCTCGAGGCCAACAGCTATGAACTTGATGAATTCAAGTACTTTCTACTCTTTTTCTAAACTTGTTAGCCTGCCGTCCACGTCATTTTGTAACAGCGTAAAAAATAATATTGGAAAGCAATATTATTCCTAACTATGCTGGTAACTGTGCTATTACATGAAATCATCCACTCCATCGTCCTACACTAATGTAATTTCGTCGATAGAGGTCAACTGACTCCGTAAAATTTTGCTTCATTAGTTTACATTTATCTCAGTTTTCAAGTTTCTATTTTATAAAACCCAAGCGCAGCACGAGCTTAATTAAGCTCCGGAAACAGAGATTGGGTATGAACACCGATTTGTATTGTATTTGAACATTTACTGAGTCCGATGGTGCTAACTATCACCGTATCCTGTCAATTTCTGTTATGTAAGGGCTGTGCTCTACAGAACAATACTACAATTGGAGAGTTTCGAGAAGAAAAACGAGGTGAATGCTACACAAATTGGTTTGAAAAACTATACTATTATTAGAGTTTCATTTGTGCAATTCAGAAAACTGTGTAATCTGGCCAAACAGGAGAAGCCAAAACAGCATGAGCTCAGGTACAACACACTTAATCACATGTAAGACATACTTGGACACTTGGAAGGCCTGTCCTCAATAGTTGTGCGGGCTTTAACATGATTTCCATTTTTCGGAGTTTTGCTGGTTTAGCCGCTGTGGTTTCCTGGAGTATCGAGACCAGCCCAGCTAAGCTATGCCTCAGATGGTCACCACCAGAGGCAGTTGCCGTGCTTGTGGATCAGAGGGGAGTTGCCACCATGTGACTAGTTTGATACCAGAGCGGTGGTGGATCACGGTATTCGTTTACTTTTATCTGGTCTTGCTGAAGGAAACACCAGACTCCTTCTCAGCTTGGGAGACCCTGCATGGGGAGATGTATCTCTCCGCTTTGCAGCGCAGCCCAACACTCAGGGAACACCTCCCAGCCAAAATGAGGCAGTAATAGTTAGGAGGCATGTAGAGAGTGCGATGAAGAATAGAATGGGAAGCGGGTACCGTTTTTTGCCCGCGTAGAAGAATGTCTAAATGGGAAAGTTAATATTCGAAAAAGTACTTCTCTAGGTACGTATTGGGCGAAAAAGAACACTGATGATGATTTTGAAGTGACCTTCCTGATCTTAGCGCAGGAATCAAAGACATCAACGCACAAGACTACTGAAGAGCTTTGCATAAATTTCAAATGTTCAGAGATGAACCGGACAGAAGAATTGTTCACTATTACACACGACCCGGCGCCTCTTTTCAAATTAATGCAGTGGATTTCCAGTGGATGACACTGACTACAGACATCTCTTCCCAACTTCTCACTGTCGTTCGCTCTGTCGTTAACTCTTCTCGTCAAGTTATCGTCCCGCCTACACTTCATTTTCGAAGTATACTCCATTGGATCTCGCAGGCAAAAAATTTGTAAAACGTCTAAAAGGCAAAAATCCAGTTTAGTGTTGTGTGTTTCATCTATGTTTGAGAGGAAATCGCCCAAGCGCTTCGTACCTGCATATGATTGAAGATATGATCCAGGCTACAAGGAACCTTGGTTAGAAACCTGACTGGGAAGTTTTGGGTCTGCCAATCTATCGTGGTTTCGCTGAGAGGCTAGAGAGCGGTTTTTCAATGCCTTCGAATATTCCAGTTATGTTCTATCTAGCTCTGGAAGTCAATATGATGATGAATGACTTAGCTCCAGAGTTGAGCGTGAGAAAGCGAGCGGCATGTGGGTGGTTCAAAATCACCGAGGATATAGTGGATATAGTGAAGAAAAAAACCACACCTGACTCTGTGCTCTCCTTTTCGACTCCGTAATTCTTTCTGTTTTAATGTACATGTCATTAACCTAGTCGCTACGCAAGTAGGGTGAAGAATCACTCACGCCTATAGAACGCGCTGTCGAAAGGATGGTGCTAAGAGTATCCCGCACTGTCCAAGTGAGATAAGGGAGCCAAAGTCTTAATCTTCATCATACGTTGATCATCAGAACCCCTTGTGCAGCCGAATATGGAATGACCCACCTATGTGGTCTTTTGAAAGCAAGTGGTGGACAAGAGCCACTAGCAAGTAGCGTTTTCGTCTTGAGCAGGCACATTATTATTAACATCAGGTTTTGAATGGTACATTTTGACTTCAATGGGCGCCTCTTTGTAGTCACTCGATTGTTTGTAGAACACAGAATTTATATTTGGGTAGGTCAATTTATTTGCGTCCTCAAGCTGCTATATTTCCGAAAAGGTTTTCTAGACGGTGGAATGGAATTGGTGGATACAAAAGTATGAAATGGGCAAAAAAATGCACTTCGAATACTGTATAAAGATATGAGAAAAAGTATAAACACCATACTTGATAAGGCACGACGTCCTTCAGCACACAGATGAGTTAGGCCACACAGAAGACGTGTCTAAGAGCATGGGAACATACAGAAGTAAGCATGGTTAACAATAAAATTTATTTAGCAACTGGAAGGGCGCGTGTGGCGCAGTGGTTGGAGGCCTTCCATCCCTCCGGAATCGGCAAATTGGTACTAGACTGTCTGGGAGGATAGCAGCACTGAATCGATACATCGGCAGGCCACCGCGAGTCATTGTAAAGGCCAGATATGCATTCAATCACCTAACGATACTTAATGAAATCGGATGCATGGCGCATCCCTCAGGGGATTGATCAGCGCCAAGAGCTTTCTCCGGCTTAGCATTCTTCATTGCCTGGAAAGATCAAATTAGAACGCGACCTGGACAGAAAAACTTTTCCATCACCTCAGCAGATAGAACTGTATTTGTGAATTTCGTTTTCATGGTTTCAAGAGTTTTACATTAAGCTGTTCTTGATCCCTATGCGGAAATGATTTTGATTCCGAAATTTCCGTTACGTCATTGTGCCCTACGGGAGCATAGTGAAATTGCTTGGTTCGACTTTTTTCTGTGCACCCAGTCTTCTCGTCTAGTGTGCGGTTCCCAGTACTTCCCAAATTCGATCCGTTTCCCTCGCATCCATCATCGACGAAGGACTTAAAGTTTTACGTGTGGTTTCGGCTGCTGAGTAAGGATTTTTATTTCATCTTGAATATCGTAGAATGTGGTTAACTTTCTCGATGCTGGGCTGGAGCGTTCTCAGCTGGATTGAAGAAAGTGTTTTTTCCTCGATAAGTCCGGTAACAATTTCCCGACTCCGGAGCAGTCCCTTGGTCGTGATGATCGGCATCACTACCACTATGCTTCCTGCCTCTGCTGATGGATCATTGTAAGCCACGACAGATTTCTGAAACTCACATGATCGCTGTCTACTGGCCCAGTGACAGAACAGACGTCGACATTATGTTGCGGCGGTCCTTTTACAAAAGCCATAACGATCGCACAAAGCTGTGTGCTTTTCAGCATAATTTTTGATAGCAAAACAACTTCTATTGAAAAAATAAGAACCAGCTTTTCACGCCGCGGACTCTAGTAGTCTACACTTCAACATTTAATCCACTTTGGTGAGAATTACTGTGAACTAATGCTCCCAAAAAGCTACTAAGAATTTGTTTTGTGTTTGAAAAAATCAATAACCGTCCTTAATAGTCTATATTTATTATTTATCCAAATGTTTGTTCCTGAATAGATTAGAACTTCCTGTTATAGACAAGCAGTCTATATTTCCTTGCTGTGGTTTTTTCGAATTCCTTCTAGCTCTAAATATGTTCCGTTGAATAACCGTGGAGAACTCCCTTGCCTACGCTCCGTAGTGGACCGTGAACGACAGAGTGGAAGCAGCTCTAGAAGGATTGACTTGCCATTATTTTAGCGGAACTGGGCAGTACGCGAATGAGCCAACCGAGTTTTCAGGTCACGCAAGGTTATTATAAAATTTGTTATGCGGATTTAAATAATATTGAACCTCTTCGAGCTAGCCGATATTTATGAATACTTCAGAAGAGATTGCCTTAATGAAATCAAAGTATTATCAGTTGACAACTGGTCAATCAAAAACCGTCTTGCATCAAACGGCACCGCTGACTAAGTGTACTTCATTACGTCCCATTACGCCACTTAGTTGGATCCGACCCGATGGGACAACGAAACACCCACTGGGCGATGATGAGCGGCTGAAATCAAATGCGGTTCTGAAGGTGACAAAGACTTCGAAAGCCTAGCGAAATAAAACTTTTATGCAGAGCTCGTGTTTAGTTATTATTTCATCCATCCTTCCCATGAATTATTAATGACCACTTTGCTTATTTTTTTAAAAACAAAGTCGACTAGATAATTTAGTCAATTGCAGAATAATTGAGCACCAAATTGCCGAATATTTTGAATCTTTAGATCCTTCTCAAAGATCTAAATACTGTTTATGTCCTTATCTGATATAAAGAGGGAATTGTGGAGCATTCCATGATTCTCTTACATGACTTGTTTTCACGTCTACTGTGCGCACCGCTGGACTTGTTGCATTCGACTTCCTATTTGCTCGTATCCATTATCAACGAAGTTCTTCGGTCATTTTACGTGTGGGCTCGCCCACTGCTTGATAATTTTCCCTTCGTCACCAGAATTGTTGAATGCTGGTCGCAATCAGATCTCTCTGGAATCCTGAGAGAGCGTGGATAGACCACTTCCTCTTAGCATGAAGAGAGTGGACGTTCTTTCAAATTGGTATGGCTCCAATTTCCCATCCCCATTGGAATGACTAGCATGCTGAGCGTCGGTGGGGCATCGAACAAGGTCAGTGTTGATGATAATAGGCATCACTAGCGCAGCGTTATCCACCACAGCATTCTATCATTCAGTGGAGTATAAGACGTCTGGTAGTTGGTTGACATGATTTTGTACTTCTTTTAGCCACGGAGTATAAAATACTAAAAAGGCAGCGAAGAACCTTTTGGAACCCATGGGAGAGAAGATTTAGCGAAGAGGGAAACTAGTCATCTAATAAACCTGTTCAAAAATTTTTGGAAATATAGTGCTTAGTGGTAATTGGGGTTAATACGTTAGAAAGCAAAAAGAATAAACAGAACGGAGGGTATGCGAAGACTTAGTGCTATTTCTTTTCTGTTATATAAGGTAGTCCTGGTTCCTGCTAGAAGTTGTAGAAATCAGGTTGGTACTGTATTGACTCTGGCCCAGAAATGAGTAGTAACACATTTAAATGCAACATAGAATAGTATGTCTAGGGAATGTAGAGATTACGAGAGACGTCGAAAAAATAAAGGGAGGAATGCTCATCGCGAGGATTCTTGACTGTATTATTAAACTACTGAATTCTATGAGACCTCTAATTGAAAAGAACGAAGGTCGTGGACAAAATATTCAATGCAAATGATGAAACTGCTAGTGTTTCAATCAACGTGGTTTAGAAATAAAGTGGCGAGCAATGCATTCAATTTCATCTCGTCTGCAACATAATACCCAGATCGAAGCACGTAGTCGCGACCAGTTTCCAGCCGGACTGAGGCCACCAGGAATGGTATGACGAAATCACTGCGCCAATTCCAGAAGTTGACCAGCGATCGTATCATAATTCAGTGACAGCTCGCTTTTGACTTCGGAACTAAGCCACACGATAAAAGTTTTCTTTTCGAATTTTCCACCCTTTGAAAAAAGAGCGCTGTTGCTGCCACTGTTGTCAAGAGTGCTCGGCAATGTGTGCGTCTCAAGAAGTTGCTCTAGCTCTCTAGCTGTCAGCGTTAATCAATCCCTGAGGGATACGCCGTGAATTCAACTTGTTCCGGTCCCTGAGGGATGCGCCATGAATTCGACACTTCTTCTAGCATTGTTACAGGTAAGTGAATGCGCAGTATTTAGCTTTTTATTTTTCTGCCTTTTATACTTTTTTATGGCAGGTTATTGCTATGCGAAATACAACCACAAGAATGCTGAGATATTTGCAAAACTCTGGACCGCAGGTGCCTATGGTGGGGAACGAACGCGCTATTGTCCTTTCCGGGGAGTAGCGCGCTCACCACCACACCATGCGGGTCCTTCGTTTCGCCTGTCTCTCAGCTAGTTCTATTGATCTTTTGCCATCAGCAATCACCCGTGAGCGGGATTGATCTGGGGGGGGGGCCCAAATCGGCAACGAACCCAGTTAAGCTGAGGCTGCAGTTATAATCACAATTTTGACTTATTATTTACTGCCTACTCTTTTTAGCGGCAGGGTATGCGTTGCGAAATATAACTTTAATGATGCTGAGATATTTGCAAAACTCTGGACCGCAGGTGCCTATGGTGGGGAACGAACGCGCTATTGTCCTTTCCGGGGAGTAGCGCGCTCACCACCACACCATGCGGGTCCTTCGTTTCGCCTGTCTCTCAGCTAGTTCTATTGATCTTTTGCCATCAGCAATCACCCGTGAGCGGGATTGATCTGGGGGGCCCAAATCGGCAACGAACCCAGTTAAGCTGAGGCTGCAGTTATAATCACAATTTTGACTTATTATTTACTGCCTACTCTTTTTAGCGGCAGGGTATGCGTTGCGAAATATAACTTTAATGATGCTGAGATATTTGCAAAACTCTGGACCGCAGGTGCCTATGGTGGGGAACGAACGCGCTATTGTCCTTTCCGGGGAGTAGCGCGCTCACCACCACACCATGCGGGTCCTTCGTTTCGCCTGTCTCTCAGCTAGTTCTATTGATCTTTTGCCATCAGCAATCACCCGTGAGCGGGATTGATCTGGGGGGCCCAAATCGGCAACGAACCCAGTTAAGCTGAGGCTGCAGTTATAATCACAATTTTGACTTATTATTTACTGCCTACTCTTTTTAGCGGCAGGGTATGCGTTGCGAAATATAACTTTAATGATGCTGAGATATTTGCAAAACTCTGGACCGCAGGTGCCTATGGTGGGGAACGAACGCGCTATTGTCCTTTCCGGGGAGTAGCGCGCTCACCACCACACCATGCGGGTCCTTCGTTTCGCCTGTCTCTCAGCTAGTTCTATTGATCTTTTGCCATCAGCAATCACCCGTGAGCGGGATTGATCTGGGGGGGCCCAAATCGGCAACGAACCCAGTTAAGCTGAGGCTGCAGTTATAATCACAATTTTGACTTATTATTTACTGCCTACTCTTTTTTAGCGGCAGGGTATGCGTTGCGAAATATAACTTTAATGATGCTGAGATATTTGCAAAACTCTGGACCGCAGGTGCCTATGGTGGGGAACGAACGCGCTATTGTCCTTTCCGGGGAGTAGCGCGCTCACCACCACACCATGCGGGTCCTTCGTTTCGCCTGTCTCTCAGCTAGTTCTATTGATCTTTTGCCATCAGCAATCACCCGTGAGCGGGATTGATCTGGGGGGCCCAAATCGGCAACGAACCCAGTTAAGCTGAGGCTGCAGTTATAATCACAATTTTGACTTATTATTTACTGCCTACTCTTTTTAGCGGCAGGGTATGCGTTGCGAAATATAACTTTAATGATGCTGAGATATTTGCAAAACTCTGGACCGCAGGTGCCTATGGTGGGGAACGAACGCGCTATTGTCCTTTCCGGGGAGTAGCGCGCTCACCACCACACCATGCGGGTCCTTCGTTTCGCCTGTCTCTCAGCTAGTTCTATTGATCTTTTGCCATCAGCAATCACCCGTGAGCGGGATTGATCTGGGGGGCCCAAATCGGCAACGAACCCAGTTAAGCTGAGGCTGCAGTTATAATCACAATTTTGACTTATTATTTACTGCCTACTCTTTTTAGCGGCAGGGTATGCGTTGCGAAATATAACTTTAATGATGCTGAGATATTTGCAAAACTCTGGACCGCAGGTGCCTATGGTGGGGAACGAACGCGCTATTGTCCTTTCCGGGGAGTAGCGCGCTCACCACCACACCATGCGGGTCCTTCGTTTCGCCTGTCTCTCAGCTAGTTCTATTGATCTTTTGCCATCAGCAATCACCCGTGAGCGGGATTGATCTGGGGGGGCCCAAATCGGCAACGAACCCAGTTAAGCTGAGGCTGCAGTTATAATCACAATTTTGACTTATTATTTACTGCCTACTCTTTTTAGCGGCAGGGTATGCGTTGCGAAATATAACTTTAATGATGCTGAGATATTTGCAAAACTCTGGACCGCAGGTGCCTATGGTGGGGAACGAACGCGCTATTGTCCTTTCCGGGGAGTAGCGCGCTCACCACCACACCATGCGGGTCCTTCGTTTCGCCTGTCTCTCAGCTAGTTCTATTGATCTTTGCCATCAGCAATCACCCGTGAGCGGGATTGATCTGGGGGGGCCCAAATCGGCAACGAACCCAGTTAAGCTGAGGCTGCAGTTATAATCACAATTTTGACTTATTATTTACTGCCTACTCTTTTTAGCGGCAGGGTATGCGTTGCGAAATATAACTTTAATGATGCTGAGATATTTGCAAAACTCTGGACCGCAGGTGCCTATGGTGGGGAACGAACGCGCTATTGTCCTTTCCGGGGAGTAGCGCGCTCACCACCACACCATGCGGGTCCTTCGTTTCGCCTGTCTCTCAGCTAGTTCTATTGATCTTTTGCCATCAGCAATCACCCGTGAGCGGGATTGATCTGGGGGGGGGGCCCAAATCGGCAACGAACCCAGTTAAGCTGAGGCTGCAGTTATAATCACAATTTTGACTTATTATTTACTGCCTACTCTTTTTAGCGGCAGGGTATGCGTTGCGAAATATAACTTTAATGATGCTGAGATATTTGCAAAACTCTGGACCGCAGGTGCCTATGGTGGGGAACGAACGCGCTATTGTCCTTTCCGGGGAGTAGCGCGCTCACCACCACACCATGCGGGTCCTTCGTTTCGCCTGTCTCTCAGCTAGTTCTATTGATCTTTTGCCATCAGCAATCACCCGTGAGCGGGATTGATCTGGGGGGGGGGCCCAAATCGGCAACGAACCCAGTTAAGCTGAGGCTGCAGTTATAATCACAATTTTGACTTATTATTTACTGCCTACTCTTTTTAGCGGCAGGGTATGCGTTGCGAAATATAACTTTAATGATGCTGAGATATTTGCAAAACTCTGGACCGCAGGTGCCTATGGTGGGGAACGAACGCGCTATTGTCCTTTCCGGGGAGTAGCGCGCTCACCACCACACCATGCGGGTCCTTCGTTTCGCCTGTCTCTCAGCTAGTTCTATTGATCTTTTGCCATCAGCAATCACCCGTGAGCGGGATTGATCTGGGGGGGGGGCCCAAATCGGCAACGAACCCAGTTAAGCTGAGGCTGCAGTTATAATCACAATTTTGACTTATTATTTACTGCCTACTCTTTTTAGCGGCAGGGTATGCGTTGCGAAATATAACTTTAATGATGCTGAGATATTTGCAAAACTCTGGACCGCAGGTGCCTATGGTGGGGAACGAACGCGCTATTGTCCTTTCCGGGGAGTAGCGCGCTCACCACCACACCATGCGGGTCCTTCGTTTCGCCTGTCTCTCAGCTAGTTCTATTGATCTTTTGCCATCAGCAATCACCCGTGAGCGGGATTGATCTGGGGGGCCCAAATCGGCAACGAACCCAGTTAAGCTGAGGCTGCAGTTATAATCACAATTTTGACTTATTATTTACTGCCTACTCTTTTTAGCGGCAGGGTATGCGTTGCGAAATATAACTTTAATGATGCTGAGATATTTGCAAAACTCTGGACCGCAGGTGCCTATGGTGGGGAACGAACGCGCTATTGTCCTTTCCGGGGAGTAGCGCGCTCACCACCACACCATGCGGGTCCTTCGTTTCGCCTGTCTCTCAGCTAGTTCTATTGATCTTTTGCCATCAGCAATCACCCGTGAGCGGGATTGATCTGGGGGGCCCAAATCGGCAACGAACCCAGTTAAGCTGAGGCTGCAGTTATAATCACAATTTTGACTTATTATTTACTGCCTACTCTTTTTTAGCGGCAGGGTATGCGTTGCGAAATATAACTTTAATGATGCTGAGATATTTGCAAAACTCTGGACCGCAGGTGCCTATGGTGGGGAACGAACGCGCTATTGTCCTTTCCGGGGAGTAGCGCGCTCACCACCACACCATGCGGGTCCTTCGTTTCGCCTGTCTCTCAGCTAGTTCTATTGATCTTTTGCCATCAGCAATCACCCGTGAGCGGGATTGATCTGGGGGGGGGGCCCAAATCGGCAACGAACCCAGTTAAGCTGAGGCTGCAGTTATAATCACAATTTTGACTTATTATTTACTGCCTACTCTTTTTAGCGGCAGGGTATGCGTTGCGAAATATAACTTTAATGATGCTGAGATATTTGCAAAACTCTGGACCGCAGGTGCCTATGGTGGGGAACGAACGCGCTATTGTCCTTTCCGGGGAGTAGCGCGCTCACCACCACACCATGCGGGTCCTTCGTTTCGCCTGTCTCTCAGCTAGTTCTATTGATCTTTTGCCATCAGCAATCACCCGTGAGCGGGATTGATCTGGGGGGGCCCAAATCGGCAACGAACCCAGTTAAGCTGAGGCTGCAGTTATAATCACAATTTTGACTTATTATTTACTGCCTACTCTTTTTTAGCGGCAGGGTATGCGTTGCGAAATATAACTTTAATGATGCTGAGATATTTGCAAAACTCTGGACCGCAGGTGCCTATGGTGGGGAACGAACGCGCTATTGTCCTTTCCGGGGAGTAGCGCGCTCACCACCACACCATGCGGGTCCTTCGTTTCGCCTGTCTCTCAGCTAGTTCTATTGATCTTTTGCCATCAGCAATCACCCGTGAGCGGGATTGATCTGGGGGGCCCAAATCGGCAACGAACCCAGTTAAGCTGAGGCTGCAGTTATAATCACAATTTTGACTTATTATTTACTGCCTACTCTTTTTAGCGGCAGGGTATGCGTTGCGAAATATAACTTTAATGATGCTGAGATATTTGCAAAACTCTGGACCGCAGGTGCCTATGGTGGGGAACGAACGCGCTATTGTCCTTTCCGGGGAGTAGCGCGCTCACCACCACACCATGCGGGTCCTTCGTTTCGCCTGTCTCTCAGCTAGTTCTATTGATCTTTTGCCATCAGCAATCACCCGTGAGCGGGATTGATCTGGGGGGCCCAAATCGGCAACGAACCCAGTTAAGCTGAGGCTGCAGTTATAATCACAATTTTGACTTATTATTTACTGCCTACTCTTTTTAGCGGCAGGGTATGCGTTGCGAAATATAACTTTAATGATGCTGAGATATTTGCAAAACTCTGGACCGCAGGTGCCTATGGTGGGGAACGAACGCGCTATTGTCCTTTCCGGGGAGTAGCGCGCTCACCACCACACCATGCGGGTCCTTCGTTTCGCCTGTCTCTCAGCTAGTTCTATTGATCTTTTGCCATCAGCAATCACCCGTGAGCGGGATTGATCTGGGGGGCCCAAATCGGCAACGAACCCAGTTAAGCTGAGGCTGCAGTTATAATCACAATTTTGACTTATTATTTACTGCCTACTCTTTTAGCGGCAGGTTATACGTTGCAATATATAACGATGTTGAGATATTTGCGGCAGAGATCGATAAGAACTAGCTGAGAGACAGGCGAAACGAAGGACCCGCATGGTGTGGTGGTGAACGCGCTACTCCCCGGAAAGGACAATAGCGCGTTCGTTCCCCACCGCAAACACCTGCGGTCCGGAGTTTTGCAAATATCTCAGCAATCTTGTGGTTGTATTTCGCATAGTAATAACCTGCCATAAAAAAGTATAAAAAGGCAGAAAATAAAAAGGTAAATATTGTGAATTCAACTACAGCCTCAGCTTAACTGGGTTTAATGCCGATATGGGCTCCCCAGATCAGTCCCGGTGACGGGTGATTGCTGACGGCAGAGATCGATAAGAACTAGCTGAGAGACAGGCGAAACGAAGGACCCGCATGGTGTGGTGGTGAACGCGCTACTCCCCGGAAAGGACAATAGCGCGTTCGTTCCCCACCGCAAACACCTGCGGTCCGGAGTTTTGCAAATATCTCAGCAATCTTGTGGTTGTATTTCGCATAGTAATAACCTGCCATAAAAAAGTATAAAAGGCAGAAAATAAAAAGGTAAATATTGTGAATTCAACTACAGCCTCAGCTTAACTGGGTTTAATGCCGATATGGGCTCCCCAGATCAGTCCCGGTGACGGGTGATTGCTGACGGCAGAGATCGATAAGAACTAGCTGAGAGACAGGCGAAACGAAGGACCCGCATGGTGTGGTGGTGAACGCGCTACTCCCCGGAAAGGACAATAGCGCGTTCGTTCCCCACCGCAAACACCTGCGGTCCGGAGTTTTGCAAATATCTCAGCAATCTTGTGGTTGTATTTCGCATAGTAATAACCTGCCATAAAAAAGTATAAAAGGCAGAAAATAAAAAGGTAAATATTGTGAATTCAACTACAGCCTCAGCTTAACTGGGTTTAATGCCGATATGGGCTCCCCAGATCAGTCCCGGTGACGGGTGATTGCTGACGGCAGAGATCGATAAGAACTAGCTGAGAGACAGGCGAAACGAAGGACCCGCATGGTGTGGTGGTGAACGCGCTACTCCCCGGAAAGGACAATAGCGCGTTCGTTCCCCACCGCAAACACCTGCGGTCCGGAGTTTTGCAAATATCTCAGCAATCTTGTGGTTGTATTTCGCATAGTAATAACCTGCCATAAAAAAGTATAAAAGGCAGAAAATAAAAAGGTAAATATTGTGAATTCAACTACAGCCTCAGCTTAACTGGGTTTAATGCCGATATGGGCTCCCCAGATCAGTCCCGGTGACGGGTGATTGCTGACGGCAGAGATCGATAAGAACTAGCTGAGAGACAGGCGAAACGAAGGACCCGCATGGTGTGGTGGTGAACGCGCTACTCCCCGGAAAGGACAATAGCGCGTTCGTTCCCCACCGCAAACACCTGCGGTCCGGAGTTTTGCAAATATCTCAGCAATCTTGTGGTTGTATTTCGCATAGTAATAACCTGCCATAAAAAAGTATAAAAGGCAGAAAATAAAAAAGGTAAATATTGTGAATTCAACTACAGCCTCAGCTTAACTGGGTTTAATGCCGATATGGGCTCCCCAGATCAGTCCCGGTGACGGGTGATTGCTGACGGCAGAGATCGATAAGAACTAGCTGAGAGACAGGCGAAACGAAGGACCCGCATGGTGTGGTGGTGAACGCGCTACTCCCCGGAAAGGACAATAGCGCGTTCGTTCCCCACCGCAAACACCTGCGGTCCGGAGTTTTGCAAATATCTCAGCAATCTTGTGGTTGTATTTCGCATAGTAATAACCTGCCATAAAAAAGTATAAAAGGCAGAAAATAAAAAAGGTAAATATTGTGAATTCAACTACAGCCTCAGCTTAACTGGGTTTAATGCCGATATGGGCTCCCCAGATCAGTCCCGGTGACGGGTGATTGCTGACGGCAGAGATCGATAAGAACTAGCTGAGAGACAGGCGAAACGAAGGACCCGCATGGTGTGGTGGTGAACGCGCTACTCCCCGGAAAGGACAATAGCGCGTTCGTTCCCCACCGCAAACACCTGCGGTCCGGAGTTTTGCAAATATCTCAGCAATCTTGTGGTTGTATTTCGCATAGTAATAACCTGCCATAAAAAAGTATAAAAGGCAGAAAATAAAAAAGGTAAATATTGTGAATTCAACTACAGCCTCAGCTTAACTGGGTTTAATGCCGATATGGGCTCACCCAGATCAGTCCCGGTGACGGGTGATTGCTGACGGCAGAGATCGATAAGAACTAGCTGAGAGACAGGCGAAACGAAGGACCCGCATGGTGTGGTGGTGAACGCGCTACTCCCCGGAAAGGACAATAGCGCGTTCGTTCCCCACCGCAAACACCTGCGGTCCGGAGTTTTGCAAATATCTCAGCAATCTTGTGGTTGTATTTCGCATAGTAATAACCTGCCATAAAAAAGTATAAAAGGCAGAAAATAAAAAGGTAAATATTGTGAATTCAACTACAGCCTCAGCTTAACTGGGTTTAATGCCGATATGGGCTCACCCAGATCAGTCCCGGTGACGGGTGATTGCTGACGGCAGAGATCGATAAGAACTAGCTGAGAGACAGGCGAAACGAAGGACCCGCATGGTGTGGTGGTGAACGCGCTACTCCCCGGAAAGGACAATAGCGCGTTCGTTCCCCACCGCAAACACCTGCGGTCCGGAGTTTTGCAAATATCTCAGCAATCTTGTGGTTGTATTTCGCATAGTAATAACCTGCCATAAAAAGTATAAAAGGCAGAAAATAAAAAAGGTAAATATTGTGAATTCAACTACAGCCTCAGCTTAACTGGGTTTAATGCCGATATGGGCTCCCCAGATCAGTCCCGGTGACGGGTGATTGCTGACGGCAGAGATCGATAAGAACTAGCTGAGAGACAGGCGAAACGAAGGACCCGCATGGTGTGGTGGTGAACGCGCTACTCCCCGGAAAGGACAATAGCGCGTTCGTTCCCCACCGCAAACACCTGCGGTCCGGAGTTTTGCAAATATCTCAGCAATCTTGTGGTTGTATTTCGCATAGTAATAACCTGCCATAAAAAAGTATAAAAGGCAGAAAATAAAAAGGTAAATATTGTGAATTCAACTACAGCCTCAGCTTAACTGGGTTTAATGCCGATATGGGCTCCCCAGATCAGTCCCGGTGACGGGTGATTGCTGACGGCAGAGATCGATAAGAACTAGCTGAGAGACAGGCGAAACGAAGGACCCGCATGGTGTGGTGGTGAACGCGCTACTCCCCGGAAAGGACAATAGCGCGTTCGTTCCCCACCGCAAACACCTGCGGTCCGGAGTTTTGCAAATATCTCAGCAATCTTGTGGTTGTATTTCGCATAGTAATAACCTGCCATAAAAAAGTATAAAAGGCAGAAAATAAAAAAGGTAAATATTGTGAATTCAACTACAGCCTCAGCTTAACTGGGTTTAATGCCGATATGGGCTCCCCAGATCAGTCCCGGTGACGGGTGATTGCTGACGGCAGAGATCGATAAGAACTAGCTGAGAGACAGGCGAAACGAAGGACCCGCATGGTGTGGTGGTGAACGCGCTACTCCCCGGAAAGGACAATAGCGCGTTCGTTCCCCACCGCAAACACCTGCGGTCCGGAGTTTTGCAAATATCTCAGCAATCTTGTGGTTGTATTTCGCATAGTAATAACCTGCCATAAAAAGTATAAAAGGCAGAAAATAAAAAGGTAAATATTGTGAATTCAACTACAGCCTCAGCTTAACTGGGTTTAATGCCGATATGGGCTCCCCAGATCAGTCCCGGTGACGGGTGATTGCTGACGGCAGAGATCGATAAGAACTAGCTGAGAGACAGGCGAAACGAAGGACCCGCATGGTGTGGTGGTGAACGCGCTACTCCCCGGAAAGGACAATAGCGCGTTCGTTCCCCACCGCAAACACCTGCGGTCCGGAGTTTTGCAAATATCTCAGCAATCTTGTGGTTGTATTTCGCATAGTAATAACCTGCCATAAAAAAGTATAAAAGGCAGAAAATAAAAAAGGTAAATATTGTGAATTCAACTACAGCCTCAGCTTAACTGGGTTTAATGCCGATATGGGCTCCCCAGATCAGTCCCGGTGACGGGTGATTGCTGACGGCAGAGATCGATAAGAACTAGCTGAGAGACAGGCGAAACGAAGGACCCGCATGGTGTGGTGGTGAACGCGCTACTCCCCGGAAAGGACAATAGCGCGTTCGTTCCCCACCGCAAACACCTGCGGTCCGGAGTTTTGCAAATATCTCAGCAATCTTGTGGTTGTATTTCGCATAGTAATAACCTGCCATAAAAAAGTATAAAAAGGCAGAAAATAAAAAAGGTAAATATTGTGAATTCAACTACAGCCTCAGCTTAACTGGGTTTAATGCCGATATGGGCTCCCCAGATCAGTCCCGGTGACGGGTGATTGCTGACGGCAGAGATCGATAAGAACTAGCTGAGAGACAGGCGAAACGAAGGACCCGCATGGTGTGGTGGTGAACGCGCTACTCCCCGGAAAGGACAATAGCGCGTTCGTTCCCCACCGCAAACACCT
Source organism: Angiostrongylus vasorum (assembly GCA_018806985.1). NCBI lineage: Eukaryota > Metazoa > Nematoda > Chromadorea > Rhabditida > Metastrongylidae > Angiostrongylus > Angiostrongylus vasorum. The sequence goes on along the minus strand of JADANN010000028.1, from coordinate 26,987 downwards.
GCGGTCCGGAGTTTTGCAAATATCTCAGCAATCTTGTGGTTGTATTTCGCATAGTAATAACCTGCCATAAAAAGTATAAAAGGCAGAAAATAAAAAGGTAAATATTGTGAATTCAACTACAGCCTCAGCTTAACTGGGTTTAATGCCGATATGGGCTCCCCAGATCAGTCCCGGTGACGGGTGATTGCTGACGGCAGAGATCGATAAGAACTAGCTGAGAGACAGGCGAAACGAAGGACCCGCATGGTGTGGTGGTGAACGCGCTACTCCCCGGAAAGGACAATAGCGCGTTCGTTCCCCACCGCAAACACCTGCGGTCCGGAGTTTTGCAAATATCTCAGCAATCTTGTGGTTGTATTTCGCATAGTAATAACCTGCCATAAAAAAGTATAAAAGGCAGAAAATAAAAAAGGTAAATATTGTGAATTCAACTACAGCCTCAGCTTAACTGGGTTTAATGCCGATATGGGCTCCCCAGATCAGTCCCGGTGACGGGTGATTGCTGACGGCAGAGATCGATAAGAACTAGCTGAGAGACAGGCGAAACGAAGGACCCGCATGGTGTGGTGGTGAACGCGCTACTCCCCGGAAAGGACAATAGCGCGTTCGTTCCCCACCGCAAACACCTGCGGTCCGGAGTTTTGCAAATATCTCAGCAATCTTGTGGTTGTATTTCGCATAGTAATAACCTGCCATAAAAAAGTATAAAAGGCAGAAAATAAAAAAGGTAAATATTGTGAATTCAACTACAGCCTCAGCTTAACTGGGTTTAATGCCGATATGGGCTCCCCAGATCAGTCCCGGTGACGGGTGATTGCTGACGGCAGAGATCGATAAGAACTAGCTGAGAGACAGGCGAAACGAAGGACCCGCATGGTGTGGTGGTGAACGCGCTACTCCCCGGAAAGGACAATAGCGCGTTCGTTCCCCACCGCAAACACCTGCGGTCCGGAGTTTTGCAAATATCTCAGCAATCTTGTGGTTGTATTTCGCATAGTAATAACCTGCCATAAAAAAGTATAAAAGGCAGAAAATAAAAAAGGTAAATATTGTGAATTCAACTACAGCCTCAGCTTAACTGGGTTTAATGCCGATATGGGCTCACCCAGATCAGTCCCGGTGACGGGTGATTGCTGACGGCAGAGATCGATAAGAACTAGCTGAGAGACAGGCGAAACGAAGGACCCGCATGGTGTGGTGGTGAACGCGCTACTCCCCGGAAAGGACAATAGCGCGTTCGTTCCCCACCGCAAACACCTGCGGTCCGGAGTTTTGCAAATATCTCAGCAATCTTGTGGTTGTATTTCGCATAGTAATAACCTGCCATAAAAAAGTATAAAAGGCAGAAAATAAAAAAGGTAAATATTGTGAATTCAACTACAGCCTCAGCTTAACTGGGTTTAATGCCGATATGGGCTCCCCAGATCAGTCCCGGTGACGGGTGATTGCTGACGGCAGAGATCGATAAGAACTAGCTGAGAGACAGGCGAAACGAAGGACCCGCATGGTGTGGTGGTGAACGCGCTACTCCCCGGAAAGGACAATAGCGCGTTCGTTCCCCACCGCAAACACCTGCGGTCCGGAGTTTTGCAAATATCTCAGCAATCTTGTGGTTGTATTTCGCATAGTAATAACCTGCCATAAAAAAGTATAAAAGGCAGAAAATAAAAAAGGTAAATATTGTGAATTCAACTACAGCCTCAGCTTAACTGGGTTTAATGCCGATATGGGCTCACCCAGATCAGTCCCGGTGACGGGTGATTGCTGACGGCAGAGATCGATAAGAACTAGCTGAGAGACAGGCGAAACGAAGGACCCGCATGGTGTGGTGGTGAACGCGCTACTCCCCGGAAAGGACAATAGCGCGTTCGTTCCCCACCGCAAACACCTGCGGTCCGGAGTTTTGCAAATATCTCAGCAATCTTGTGGTTGTATTTCGCATAGTAATAACCTGCCATAAAAAGTATAAAAGGCAGAAAATAAAAAGGTAAATATTGTGAATTCAACTACAGCCTCAGCTTAACTGGGTTTAATGCCGATATGGGCTCCCCAGATCAGTCCCGGTGACGGGTGATTGCTGACGGCAGAGATCGATAAGAACTAGCTGAGAGACAGGCGAAACGAAGGACCCGCATGGTGTGGTGGTGAACGCGCTACTCCCCGGAAAGGACAATAGCGCGTTCGTTCCCCACCGCAAACACCTGCGGTCCGGAGTTTTGCAAATATCTCAGCAATCTTGTGGTTGTATTTCGCATAGTAATAACCTGCCATAAAAAGTATAAAAGGCAGAAAATAAAAAAGGTAAATATTGTGAATTCAACTACAGCCTCAGCTTAACTGGGTTTAATGCCGATATGGGCTCCCCAGATCAGTCCCGGTGACGGGTGATTGCTGACGGCAGAGATCGATAAGAACTAGCTGAGAGACAGGCGAAACGAAGGACCCGCATGGTGTGGTGGTGAACGCGCTACTCCCCGGAAAGGACAATAGCGCGTTCGTTCCCCACCGCAAACACCTGCGGTCCGGAGTTTTGCAAATATCTCAGCAATCTTGTGGTTGTATTTCGCATAGTAATAACCTGCCATAAAAAAGTATAAAAGGCAGAAAATAAAAAAGGTAAATATTGTGAATTCAACTACAGCCTCAGCTTAACTGGGTTTAATGCCGATATGGGCTCACCCAGATCAGTCCCGGTGACGGGTGATTGCTGACGGCAGAGATCGATAAGAACTAGCTGAGAGACAGGCGAAACGAAGGACCCGCATGGTGTGGTGGTGAACGCGCTACTCCCCGGAAAGGACAATAGCGCGTTCGTTCCCCACCGCAAACACCTGCGGTCCGGAGTTTTGCAAATATCTCAGCAATCTTGTGGTTGTATTTCGCATAGTAATAACCTGCCATAAAAAAGTATAAAAGGCAGAAAATAAAAAAGGTAAATATTGTGAATTCAACTACAGCCTCAGCTTAACTGGGTTTAATGCCGATATGGGCTCACCCAGATCAGTCCCGGTGACGGGTGATTGCTGACGGCAGAGATCGATAAGAACTAGCTGAGAGACAGGCGAAACGAAGGACCCGCATGGTGTGGTGGTGAACGCGCTACTCCCCGGAAAGGACAATAGCGCGTTCGTTCCCCACCGCAAACACCTGCGGTCCGGAGTTTTGCAAATATCTCAGCAATCTTGTGGTTGTATTTCGCATAGTAATAACCTGCCATAAAAAGTATAAAAGGCAGAAAATAAAAAGGTAAATATTGTGAATTCAACTACAGCCTCAGCTTAACTGGGTTTAATGCCGATATGGGCTCACCCAGATCAGTCCCGGTGACGGGTGATTGCTGACGGCAGAGATCGATAAGAACTAGCTGAGAGACAGGCGAAACGAAGGACCCGCATGGTGTGGTGGTGAACGCGCTACTCCCCGGAAAGGACAATAGCGCGTTCGTTCCCCACCGCAAACACCTGCGGTCCGGAGTTTTGCAAATATCTCAGCAATCTTGTGGTTGTATTTCGCATAGTAATAACCTGCCATAAAAAGTATAAAAGGCAGAAAATAAAAAGGTAAATATTGTGAATTCAACTACAGCCTCAGCTTAACTGGGTTTAATGCCGATATGGGCTCCCCAGATCAGTCCCGGTGACGGGTGATTGCTGACGGCAGAGATCGATAAGAACTAGCTGAGAGACAGGCGAAACGAAGGACCCGCATGGTGTGGTGGTGAACGCGCTACTCCCCGGAAAAGGACAATAGCGCGTTCGTTCCCCACCGCAAACACCTGCGGTCCGGAGTTTTGCAAATATCTCAGCAATCTTGTGGTTGTATTTCGCATAGTAATAACCTGCCATAAAAAGTATAAAAGGCAGAAAATAAAAAGGTAAATATTGTGAATTCAACTACAGCCTCAGCTTAACTGGGTTTAATGCCGATATGGGCTCCCCAGATCAGTCCCGGTGACGGGTGATTGCTGACGGCAGAGATCGATAAGAACTAGCTGAGAGACAGGCGAAACGAAGGACCCGCATGGTGTGGTGGTGAACGCGCTACTCCCCGGAAAGGACAATAGCGCGTTCGTTCCCCACCGCAAACACCTGCGGTCCGGAGTTTTGCAAATATCTCAGCAATCTTGTGGTTGTATTTCGCATAGTAATAACCTGCCATAAAAAAGTATAAAAGGCAGAAAATAAAAAGGTAAATATTGTGAATTCAACTACAGCCTCAGCTTAACTGGGTTTAATGCCGATATGGGCTCACCCAGATCAGTCCCGGTGACGGGTGATTGCTGACGGCAGAGATCGATAAGAACTAGCTGAGAGACAGGCGAAACGAAGGACCCGCATGGTGTGGTGGTGAACGCGCTACTCCCCGGAAAGGACAATAGCGCGTTCGTTCCCCACCGCAAACACCTGCGGTCCGGAGTTTTGCAAATATCTCAGCAATCTTGTGGTTGTATTTCGCATAGTAATAACCTGCCATAAAAAGTATAAAAGGCAGAAAATAAAAAGGTAAATATTGTGAATTCAACTACAGCCTCAGCTTAACTGGGTTTAATGCCGATATGGGCTCCCCAGATCAGTCCCGGTGACGGGTGATTGCTGACGGCAGAGATCGATAAGAACTAGCTGAGAGACAGGCGAAACGAAGGACCCGCATGGTGTGGTGGTGAACGCGCTACTCCCCGGAAAGGACAATAGCGCGTTCGTTCCCCACCGCAAACACCTGCGGTCCGGAGTTTTGCAAATATCTCAGCAATCTTGTGGTTGTATTTCGCATAGTAATAACCTGCCATAAAAAGTATAAAAGGCAGAAAATAAAAAGGTAAATATTGTGAATTCAACTACAGCCTCAGCTTAACTGGGTTTAATGCCGATATGGGCTCCCCAGATCAGTCCCGGTGACGGGTGATTGCTGACGGCAGAGATCGATAAGAACTAGCTGAGAGACAGGCGAAACGAAGGACCCGCATGGTGTGGTGGTGAACGCGCTACTCCCCGGAAAGGACAATAGCGCGTTCGTTCCCCACCGCAAACACCTGCGGTCCGGAGTTTTGCAAATATCTCAGCAATCTTGTGGTTGTATTTCGCATAGTAATAACCTGCCATAAAAAGTATAAAAGGCAGAAAATAAAAAAGGTAAATATTGTGAATTCAACTACAGCCTCAGCTTAACTGGGTTTAATGCCGATATGGGCTCCCCAGATCAGTCCCGGTGACGGGTGATTGCTGACGGCAGAGATCGATAAGAACTAGCTGAGAGACAGGCGAAACGAAGGACCCGCATGGTGTGGTGGTGAACGCGCTACTCCCCGGAAAGGACAATAGCGCGTTCGTTCCCCACCGCAAACACCTGCGGTCCGGAGTTTTGCAAATATCTCAGCATTCTTGTGGTTGTATTTCGCATAGCAATAACCTGCCATAAAAAAGTATAAAAGGCAGAAAATAAAAAGCTAAATATTGTGAATTCAACTACAGCCTCAGCTTAACTGGGTTTAATGCCGATATGGGCTCCCCAGATCAGTCCCGGTGACGGGTGATTGCTGACGGCAGAAAGATCAATAAGAACTAGCTGAGAGACAGGCGAAACGAAGGACCCGCATGGTGTGGTGGTGAGCGCGCTACTCCCCGGAAAGGACAATAGCGCGTTCGTTCCCCACCGCAAACACCTGCGGTCCGGAGTTTTGCAAATATCTCAGCATTCTTGTGGTTGTATTTCGCATAGCAATAACCTGCCATAAAAAAGTATAAAAGGCAGAAAATAAAAAGCTAAATATTGTGAATTCAACTACAGCCTCAGCTTAACTGGGTTTAATGCCGATATGGGCTCCCCAGATCAGTCCCGGTGACGGGTGATTGCTGACGGCAAAGATCAATAGAACTAGCTGAGAGACAGGCGAAACGAAGGACCCGCATGGTGTGGTGGTGAGCGCGCTACTCCCCGGAAAGGACAATAGCGCGTTCGTTCCCCACCGCAAACACCTGCGGTCCGGAGTTTTGCAAATATCTCAGCATTCTTGTGGTTGTATTTCGCATAGCAATAACCTGCCATAAAAAGTATAAAAGGCAGAAAATAAAAAGCTAAATATTGTGAATTCAACTACAGCCTCAGCTTAACTGGGTTTAATGCCGATATGGGCTCCCCAGATCAGTCCCGGTGACGGGTGATTGCTGACGGCAAAAGATCAATAGAACTAGCTGAGAGACAGGCGAAACGAAGGACCCGCATGGTGTGGTGGTGAGCGCGCTACTCCCCGGAAAGGACAATAGCGCGTTCGTTCCCCCACCGCAAACACCTGCGGTCCGGAGTTTTGCAAATATCTCAGCATTCTTGTGGTTGTATTTCGCATAGCAATAACCTGCCATAAAAAAGTATAAAAGGCAGAAAATAAAAAGCTAAATATTGTGAATTCAACTACAGCCTCAGCTTAACTGGGTTTAATGCCGATATGGGCTCCCCAGATCAGTCCCGGTGACGGGTGATTGCTGACGGCAAAGATCAATAGAACTAGCTGAGAGACAGGCGAAACGAAGGACCCGCATGGTGTGGTGGTGAGCGCGCTACTCCCCGGAAAGGACAATAGCGCGTTCGTTCCCCACCGCAAACACCTGCGGTCCGGAGTTTTGCAAATATCTCAGCATTCTTGTGGTTGTATTTCGCATAGCAATAACCTGCCATAAAAAGTATAAAAGGCAGAAAATAAAAAGCTAAATATTGTGAATTCAACTACAGCCTCAGCTTAACTGGGTTTAATGCCGATATGGGCTCCCCAGATCAGTCCCGGTGACGGGTGATTGCTGACGGCAAAGATCAATAAGAACTAGCTGAGAGACAGGCGAAACGAAGGACCCGCATGGTGTGGTGGTGAGCGCGCTACTCCCCGGAAAGGACAATAGCGCGTTCGTTCCCCCACCGCAAACACCTGCGGTCCGGAGTTTTGCAAATATCTCAGCATTCTTGTGGTTGTATTTCGCATAGCAATAACCTGCCATAAAAAGTATAAAAGGCAGAAAATAAAAAGCTAAATATTGTGAATTCAACTACAGCCTCAGCTTAACTGGGTTTAATGCCGATATGGGCTCCCCAGATCAGTCCCGGTGACGGGTGATTGCTGACGGCAGAGATCGATAAGAACTAGCTGAGAGACAGGCGAAACGAAGGACCCGCATGGTGTGGTGGTGAACGCGCTACTCCCCGGAAAGGACAATAGCGCGTTCGTTCCCCACCGCAAACACCTGCGGTCCGGAGTTTTGCAAATATCTCAGCATTCTTGTGGTTGAATGCGCAGTATTGCACGGCCTCTCTGACCACTGCGCTACACGCGTTGCTCAAAGAACTAATACACCAATTATAAATGCCTCCAGTATGTAGCGTGGATATTACACGAAAGATGGGAGCTGTACCCCCAACGTATTTTATAGCAAGTTCTATAAGTTACACTTTGCAGACAATATATCATAAAAATAAGATTAACTGTTTACTTTCGGAGAGACTGGCAAGCTAACCATGAGTATACCCAGCCCCCCACATCCAGGGAACAGTTAGCTATAGGTATCAAAAGCAAAACACTAAAATGAACGGGCCTCATTCCCCTAAACGAGCCAGTGCTGCTATCCTCCCAGACAAGTTTTTGCACAAATTTACCTAACCAGGAGGGATGGAAGGCTTGGTGGGCCAGAGGAGCGGGAATTGACCCAATGTGAATTGCAGGGGCGCCTCCGATCAGTGTGCCACACGCACCTTATCCCGAGGTGACAGATGGGTTACCACGAACCAAAGCGAACAATGCATGTCGATCTATGAATGGATTTCCTGCTTCTGCTGAACCGATTTGGCACATACCTTCTGTGTTTACGAGGACCTAATCATGCATGCGTGCGCGGGTGTGTTCTCCTTTATGCGGATTGTACTCTACGAGTCAATACGGCGAAAAGCCTGCAATCAAGTAACAAGGAAGTATATGGGTGGCGGCTAGGAGTCGCCTCCAACAAATAAACTCTACGTCTACTCTGAGACAGCCTGCCAAGATACCCGTGAGTACACCCAGTCCCCATATTCAGGGTACAGCTAGCTATGGGTATCAAACGCAAAACGCAGTAAAATGAACGGGCCTCATTGCCCTGACCACAGAAAAGATCGCGATACTGCAGCTCTGGGCAGAACGAGTACAGAAAGGCGGCTAAAATCTCAACGAAATTTTCCGTGAGGAATAGATTCTACTTTCGCTAAACAGTATTAAAGACAAAAACTAATTAAACAAATACATTTATGCTTTTCTCCTTCCACAAGATTAACAGCCTTATTAATCACACTCAAACGTGGAAAACATGGAAGGATTCACAGAACATTATGGAGGATATGTAGAACAAGAAAAGTGGGTGAAACAAGGGAAGAAAAAATACACGTAACATCGAACTCTAGCACAAAAAACACAAAAAGAGATCTGGTCCACCCTGAGGAAAGGCGGGTTCGATTGCAAGGGTTGAGTTCAGTAATGCCCAAAGGGAAAAATTACGCTTGGTTCTACATCGCTGTCACCCAAGATAAGCGACTTGCGTGTGTATCGGGCTATCTTTGCAAAGATATTTCTAGACACGCAGTCAACTTAATGAAAAGTTACGGAAAATTCGGACTAACTCATGATATAACTCCACCGGTAGGAATCCAGCGTGTAGAAGCTACATTTGGAAGATCAACAAAGCTCTCATTTCTTCTTTCCGCCCATTCTTCATAGAAACTTTGCAGGTACGGTGGATGGTCTCTACACGAGTTATGCGATTTTCAGGCAGCTGACTGGTACTCCTTCGTGGTTTCACTCCTTTGTACTCATTGCGTGTATCGGAAGGTCCTGGCAAATCGTCAGTGGCTGAGTCAGGCAAGTCCACTGAAGCACAAAAACTCATGTCAAATCGGAGTAGTGATGCAGACACTCGGCGCATCCCAAAGCAGAATCTACAAACATTAAAAGTCTTTCAGGAATTGAACTACTACGCCATGAACACAGCGACAAATGGAGCGAATGTGAGGAAAAACTGTCGACTTTGATGGATAAAGGATAAATAAAGGATGCGCCATGGATTCGACTTCATTATGCATTGTTGGCGGTGACTGAATGCATATCTGTCCTTTACAACGGCTCTCGGTGATCTACCGATGTATCGAGCCAGTGCTGCTGCTATCCTTCCCAGACAACTCTGGCACCAATTTGCCGATCCCGGACGGACGGGAAGGCTTGATGTGCCTGGAGCGCGAAGATCGACCACATGTGTATTGCAGGACGCCTCCGACCAGTGCCCCACACGTGCCAGTAAAGCAAGATTTAGCTGATTAAAATATATACGATGCAATACGGTTGAAGATGGAGAAAGGAGGAAAAGACGAAAACATCAGAAAACGTCAGGACTAACTTTATACACCTGTTAGCTTGCCGGGAAAGCGGAGTACGAACATCAACTTTCTGCTGTTGTTGTAGTTGACCGGAACACCCTGATTTTCGAAACACTAGGCATATCCGACTATGACATCAAGAAACGAGATAACTGATGACAAGTGGGTGTTGACGATGACGTGATTAGAACCACTTCAAAAAACACTTCCAGGAAATGTCGTACAAGAACTTTAGGCATTTGCAACGTCAGAACTGTCATCCTTAACATCTAACATCAAACCCTTGCTGAGGTCACATGATCTCTCTATAAGAGTTAGCAAACAAGAAAACGGGAATACGCCATTTACACGACAGGGTGCCGATATTGCCATACGTCGTTCTGTTACTGCTCTCATCCACTTTCACAAGATCCTACCACCTTACTTTTGGCATCCTTTAACCTATGGGCCACAACACGCGCGGTACCAACAACTGCTGCTCAGAAATCGATGGAGCTGAAGAGAATGGCTTGGTGCAGTTGACGAGAGAGACTGTGTTCCATACTAAAAGGCAGAGATCTGGTAACGCCCTAATATGACTGGCCTAGGATTCAACAGAGAATAGACTAGATCAGTATTCAAGGACATTCATAGAGGAGACGACTGTTCTCAAGTAGCAGCCGAATCCATTTGGAAATCTGAATACCTTCGCGGAATATAGATGGCAGGAACGAATATAAAGCATGATGTTCTGGGATTCGCGCATAGGTAACGTCAGGCCATACAAAACTAGAATAAAGATATGTCGAAGGAACTGATCCAGTACCAAAGGCCTTTATGTGCATCTGTTCCCGGAGAGGGCTGCCACAGGTTATGACAGTCTAGCAAAGTTGACAGGAGATTTTAAAAAATCCGTTTTCTGAGGAAGAGAATCGAGACATTGCAAATGTCTACTGGCACGACTCACTTGAAGATTAATCGAACCTTCAATGAGGGTAGTTTCCCCTTGACATCTTCGAAGTCTCACGTTCCATAATGCCTCTGACCACAGCCTCCTTCATGCAAAGACTGGAAAACACCGGAAAAGAAATGTCACAATAGCTAAAGAAGTACATACAAGTTGTGTGCCGCGAGATATTCTGTGCGATCCGATCGAATAGATGACTGGCAGGTTAAATGAGACCCAACCGTAGGCTATCAGCTACTTATCAACGGCGTCAAGAGCTGCTCGAAATACGCCACAATTCATTAGTCGATATGTTTGCATAGGATTTCAACCAACAGAGAGCAGAAGAGAAGAGAACTTAGACTAGATCTGATCGCAAAACACCTAGCAATGCTAACAATAAATGCAAACTGCAGATCTCTACGAAAACAACGACACACCTTCAAAAAAAAAATAGAAGACTAAAAGGAACCAGTCCAGGAAAACTGCTTAGGACATTCCCTGTCGGACAAACTCCCCCATTTGAGGAAAGTAACCACGAATTCTTTTCTCTGCTGTTTAAGATGAGATATCAAGAACACTTCTCCAAACAACATCACAAACATTCTCCTCAAAGCAAGAAGTCAAAACCTACGTGTAGTGCTCACAAACCTTATCGCAATATATCTTTAAAAGAAAGGACACTTAGTAACTTCAGGACCTGCGCAGGTTATATGAAGTTACACAATATCCAACGTCCATTGTTCACCGCTTCACATGTATCTTTAAAAGTGCAGCACGGCAAATCTTCATCGTTAATTCCACCTCAAGCTCATCCACGGAAAATCCAAGCCCTTCTCCTGAGAATATTTAATCAGAAAAGTCGGAGAACTGAAAAAGTCCTAGGTCTCATCTATTTACTGAATTATCTGTTTTATTAAAGAATGAAAAAGATGAGAAAACTGACCTATGACTTGAGCAAGATCACGCTCGCGACGAAAGCTCCCAGGCTCGAATAGAGATAAAGCAGGGTAAGGCATGTAAGAGTCAGTCTTAGACAGTATCATTTGAATGTTTTCACATATTACGGATGTAAAGAAACTAACATGTCTTCAAAAGATAAAGTGAAACACGGCAAACCTCCTCGTTTTACAATTTTTCCACTCCACCAATAGACTCCCGCAATGCTTGCAAATACGTAATCCGTAGCTCCCATTGAGAAATGCTCTCATTTCTTCTTTCCGCCCATTCTTCAAAGAGACCTTGTAGTGTACGGTGGGTGGTCTCCATACGAGTCACACGACCTTCAAGCAGCTGACTGGTACTGCTTCGTGGTTCCACTCCTTTGCACTCACTGCGCGTACCGGAAGGGCCTGGTAAATCGTCACTGGCTGAGTCAGGCAAGACCACTGAAGAACCACTCATGCCAAATTGAAGCAGTGTTGCAGATATTCAGCGCATCCCAATGCAGAGTCTACAAACGTTAAAAATCTTTCTGGAATTATACTGTAGCACCTGGGTGTCGAGCTGCGGCGATTACAGCGGGGGCATCCATCCACGGGCAGGGTCACCTAAGCTGAGAACGTATCCGCAGTTTTAATAAGGAAATCCAGTCAAGAGTAAACCAATTCTACGATCCACCAATGTTCCGGTAAGCAACTATTCGCATGGTGGCAAATCTCCGTCTGATCCACAACGGCTGCGACTGCCTATGGTAGTGGCAACATGGAGCAGACTTCGGCCTTGCTGACCTCGGTGCGCTGGAACCCGCAAAACAGTGAAGAAGGGCCATCCAAGTATGCGAGCAAAAACACCATGAATATGGTGGAAAATGGAGCGAATTTGATGAGAAACGTCAACGTGATGAGATAAAGCTTTAAAAACAGTCTACTGCCACTTAAAACGCTGAAATGCAAATGTAACAGAGTGCACAGGTCCAAAAGTAGGTAAGCAGTATCCTTAATGAATACCGGTCGAATATGATGAAGCATACCAACGAATGGGCGAGGTTCCAATGGTACAAAAAACTTCAGCAATAATAATTCATTTGATTCCAATCAACAAAGGTATTCCTCAAGAAATCAAACTAAGGAATAAAAATAATTACATGCACAACTTCGAACCATAGGGTTCAAAAGGACAAACAATTGAAATTAAAAACTAAGAGTTTACAAAGCTGAGGGTAAGTTGTAACACTCAGCGGATTCCATCTGGTAATCCTAAGGTCGAGGTTACTACGACCACGCGGTGATAACTGTGTTGATGTATGGGCGGACAAAGTTGCCGAAGTCGATATTCCCACATTCACTTCTAAACCGTCACCGACCATTGTAGGACGCACAAGACGAACGGTCTCTTCTTTATTGCAGGGGCCTAAAAAGAAAAACAGAGTTTACAATGGAAGGAAACCAATACCCTTGGATAAGAAGACTACAGAGGTAAAAACCGGAAAGTCATCCCTAGCGAAATTATATTCACATATTTTAACACCGCCAAGTCAACCTTTATTTTGCTGAAAATTCAAACACCATCAAAATTTCAATGGTAACTTTTTATTTGCTGCCAACTACCATTCTTCACGGCAGGGTATCATGTGACTAACTTGCTGATAGACAGGCGAAACGAAGGATCCGCCTGTTGTGGTAGTGAACGTGTAAGACCCCAGAAAGGGTAACAGAGTGTCCGTTCCTCACCGCAGACATCTGCGGTCTGGAGTTTTGCAAATATCTCAGCATCATTTTCGTTGTATATCCTCAAAATTTTTGATAATGCGACGATGTCACCTCTTTACTAGTTAGGGGATGCGAAAGTGATAACAATTTTCGATTCTAAATGAACATGTCTCAGCGGCGAACTTTGTTTATTTCATAGGGAACAATTAAAGCGATTACAATCCGGAAATCCTTGCCTAAAGGACAAAAGTTCTTTTGTTTCGTCACCATGAAACTCTGATCTTATGACGCTCACGACATTTGCTTCTTTCACTTTATTGTTTCAAGGTTTGTATTCTGAATGCGAAAGCAAATTGATAAGCTGAATCTCGTCCAACATGACATGATGGTGTTCTCCAACGTATCGCCCAAGTCCACAGCAGCAGGACTTTCGTTAGCGATTAAAAAAAAACTCGAATTTCGTGAATACTTTTCCCATACATTTCAATTTGGATGGATACTGTATAAAACTGATATGCAATCGATACGACAAAGCAAAACTTCCATAAATCTATGATGTTCTGAGCTCTGGTATACTGTAGAAATAGAGACACTATCGTGAGCTATAGAGAAATCAGCTTAACTGTGAAAGTGGTAAGCATCTAAGTTCTAAGGATAGATAAGATCGCCAAGTGCGCTAATGACAACACTACTCAAGTTCTTTCGTAAAGAAAGAGCGACAGCGAGTACGACCACAACATGTTTAGTCTACAAGGATTGCTAAATTATTTCAAAGAAAAAAAGAGCTTTCGTGCAATCTTCAAATGCAAGCATGGGTGAAACTTGTTTCTGGTTATGCACTATGAACTTCGTGAAAACGCGGAATTCAAAAGTGTCAAGCTCACTCATTTTCTCAGCGAGATTCCCATTGTGAGCACGACCGGACGAGTGTAACCTGTGCAAAAGTAGGCCCACATACTTGACGAGATGAGTAGGCTGCTCAATGATAACATGTAGTCCCTGAAAAGATGGTCACAAAGTATTCACTCATTGCATCTACAAAAGTGCTTTTAACCTTCACTTCAATGAAACAGAATTATATCACACCACCTATCTACATCGACATACATCTATGTCCATCTCTACACGCATGCATACACAAACCGTTCGATAAGTGATTTCTGGTAGCACCTCCAGCTTAAAACACGGAAACGTGAAACGAAGAACCCGCATGGTGTAGTGGTCAACATGCTAGCTTCGGAAAAGGTAGTAGCAAGTTCAAGCCTCTCCGCAAGCACAGGCGGGGGGAATTTTGCAAATATCTCAACAGCATCATTGTTGTTATATCATACAACCATTACAACTCACCTCTACCATTTTTATCTTGTTCCCATAGGAGATCCTTAGATTCCACACCTGGCTTTAATTTGGTGTGCAAATATGGTACGACGTCATGATTCCGTAAATGCACACGAAATGATGTCAGTGCCTACAAGGCCATTTAAAATGAGCCATAGAACAACAACAACATCAAGAATATTTACACCTACCTCGTGTTAGCTAAACAAGGGGAAGTTCGTATGCAAAACATGTAAACTTATAAAGGATAAAGGACTAAGATTTTAGCGTTGATCAGTGCCTGAGGGATGCCATGCATCCGACTTCATTCAACATCGTTCGGAGGTGATTGAATGCATATCTTGCCATTACAATGACTCGCGGTGGCTTATTGATGCATCAAGCCAATGCTGCCACCCTCTAAGACAAGTCTGGTACCAATTAGCTGACCCCGGTGGGATGGAAATCTGGGTGGGCGATGGGCCTTGGGATCGATTCCACGTGTGCGGTGCAGGGATCCTCCGACCACTGCGCCACACGCGCCCTAGTATATATATATATGTGTATATATATATATATATATATATATATATATATATATATATGTATATATATATGTATATATATATATATATGTGTATATATACAAACACTAGGGGCGGATAGTACAGTGAAAGTGATATCCGTCATCATGAGTATTGTGCTAGTTCGATTCCGTTCCGGGCCAGCCAAACCTCTTGTCCCTCCGGGTCAGGAAATTGGTACCCGGACTTGTCTGGAGAAAAAAATCTCTCTGCAATCCAACTCGAAACGCTCCAGCCCAACTATCTCAGGAGTCTAGGGGAGAAATGCTCGACCAGCATTCTACAACATTCAAGATGAATTGGAAATCCTCAAGCAACAACCGAAGCCACACGTAAAAGTTGGAAGATCTTCGTGGATAACGGATGCGAGGAGACGAATCGCATGTGGGGGATGCGCAAAATAGACGTGAAGACAAGTCAAATAAAATAAAATCAACAAATATGCTGGTTCAGCCATTGTGGTTCCCTGGAGTCCCAAGGCCTGCTAGGCCAAAGTCTAACCCGAGCTTCAACTTATCTTGTCGATGAAATGAGCCATCTATCTATGTATAGGCTGTGGAGAAGTGTATAACTAGCGTTTGCAAAAACGAGTTGTGGTGAAATTCAAAATGAATCTTAGAATATGAACTGGATAAGTGCTACCATCCAATAATGTTTTCAGAGAGTAGCTATCAGTCCATATGGCAAGTTGATATAGAGCATTCTTTAATATGTAGTAAAATACAGAAGCGTTATACGACAACATACCTCAGCTCAATCACGGAACAGGTAAAAATAAAACCAGAACACATTTTTTAAGAATGTTATCCAATCACCCAATACCAGGATCCAGCACCGTCCTGGTATGAAAGTCGCATGGTGGCAAATCTCCTTCTGGTCCACAAAAGCTTGACTGCCCGTGCTGATGAAGACCTGGGGCAGACTTTCGCCAGGCTGACCTCGGCATTCCAGGGAACCAAAATGGCTTAACCAGCAAATCTCCGAAAAGTGGTGATTATGCTGGGAACCGCACAACCAGTGAGGACGGGCCGTTCAGGTATCAAGTAAGTTATCTAAATACTCACCAACTGAGGAGGAGCATAACTCGAATTCGATGCACTGGATGAATCAATCATCCATTTCCTCTGAAACCTCACAAACAGAATTTCGTAGACAGATGACATTTGCATTACAAGCACTTTTGCGAAATACAAGTCACACGAAATTAATATAAGACCACGACGGCAACTTCAACACATTACGACCGACGTCTAGTTTTAGGTTGCTTGCGGACCTAGTAACTCGTCTGCCATTCAAACAGCACAGAACATAATAAGCGACGTATGTTTTTTCTATAAGTAAAGGTCTTGAAAAGTTGGGGAACTTAAAGCAGTTCTGGAGGATTCCTTGATTTCCCACTGCAGGGCTACGTATGTTACTATGGTCGATCATCCAACCACACCACTGTCAGTGTTTGGGACTCTTTCGCGCAACTCATGTTGTGTATGTCTCGGTATAACTGCCCATTCCATACGGTAAACGAGTTCATCATAGCGAGTGCAAGAGTTTCTGGTTGCAGACTACATTAGGCTTGACAATTAAACTCGTCCCAGAAAGTCTTCTGTAAATTATGAATTGCTACGAACAGGTTTTCTTGGCTAAATTCCGGTGCGACTCATACCGTGCAACAACTATCTGCGGCTAATACTACAACCCAAATCATGCGAAAACCAAAACTCTAGGAAAAAGGGGTGAACCTATCTAGTAGACGTCTCGACTACGTCACCAGTATACAACCCTCACCAAACAAGGATGACAGTTTGATGCCACTACGAGATGTACGTTATGTACAGTGAAGAAAAAGGTAAGCTATTGAGCACAGACCTACCTACAGTCAAGGCACGTACGTAACCTAGAAGAAAGTTGACATCATCGCTTATTAGTGTCTATACAAGCAAGAAAGTTGCTCAAAACAAGAACGCATTACAATAACAAGTGAGCAACAAACAACTCTCTAGGCAAGTTGAAAATTTGGAACATTGAAGCAGTGTTTCGAAAATTTCTTATTAAAGGACACAGTCCTAATCTCCATAGAGCACGTTTTCGGTAAGCCAACATCAAAATGCGATACTTTTGGTTCCTAGCAATGATCATATAGTAAGACTCCGAGCAGTGTCATGATAGTCAAGAATTACTAAACAGCCCATGTCTTACCATAACTAATGCACAATTCTCAAAGGTTTGATAGGCAATTAGGAAGATCCCTCAATCATTTTTTATAAATGGACTTCAGCCTGAACCAGGTTATCGGGGCAGTGGACGAGAAATAAGTAGGAGTGAACATGAGACGATCGTGTTCTTGAGCGACCACGAGTGTTTTACGAGGAGCGAAAGTTCCTGAAAAATGTTGTGGAACAGATTTGAAACAAATGCAATCTCATGAAGCAGCAAGATCTAGACGAGGCAACGGACTACAATTCTAGAGATTTTTTAAAAATATGCGCTTCCGAGCATCGAATGGAAGATATCAGAGCCCGTTTGCGCAAACTACTGTTTATTAACGGCGTGTAACACACCCCTCCCAACGGCTTAGCGCCTCATCGTGGCTGGTAGGTGTTCCTGAGTGTTGGACTGCGATCTACAGCGGGGAGATTCGTGCTCCCCGCAAGGTTTTCCAAACTGAGGAGTCCACCGTTTCCACTAGGAAGCCCAGCTAAAAGTAAAACCATACCAGGATCCACCAACGTCCTGGTATCAAACTAGTAGCATGGTGGCAACTCTCCCTGTGATCCACAAAGGCGGCGACTGCCGGTGGTAGTAACGACCTGGGGTAGACATTGGCCAGGCTGACCTCGAGACTCCACGGAAACAGAATGGCTAAACCAGCAAAACTCCGAAAACTGGAGAATATGCTGGGGCTCGCACAAGCAGTGTGGACGGATCATCCACGTATCCAAGTAGGTGTCATATACCGTGAACAAACTGCGCGAAGAATCGCAAGAGTAAGGACATATTTCCACCTAAGTTCTTCACGAACTCCTGAATGCAATCAAACCAAGTATTTATAGCATGCATAGTGGGACCATGTGGAATAAATCTGCATGAAAAATTCTCCAATTTCGGAAGAACAGATGGAACAAAGTGGGAACAAATCCCAAGTTTGCAACTGTTCCACAATTTATCCGCTTGGTGCGACCCAGTCCTGCGAGATGTATGCGGAGTTTCCTGTTTTCATCATAATTTCGACATTTCGTGTATCGTAGAAAAATTCATTGTCTCACTGGTTGGCACCTCACGACCACGTTTGAGTTGCCCTAAGTATACCATGTTACTACGACACTTGGACGTATGGATACTTAGATCGCCGGTCCTCAGTGCTTGTGTAGGCTCCAGCATGATATCCGTTTCTTTGGAGGCTTGCTGGTTTACCCATTGTGGTTTCCTGGAGTCCCGAAGACAGCCTGGCCAAAGTCTACCCTAGGTAGCTACCACCACGGGCAGTCGCAGCCCTTGTGGACCAGAGGAAGATTTACCACCATGCAACTAGTTTGATATTATGACGGTGGTGGATCTTGGTATTGGTTTATTCTTAGCTGTGCTTCCCGATGGAAAGGCCACGCTCCTTCTCAGCTTGGAAGACCCCGCCGGGGGGATGAATCCCGCAGCTGCACATCACAGCCCGACACCCAGGAATACCTCCCTGCCACGATGAGGCGGTTAGTCGTTGGAAGGACGTATACTAACTACACATAGTAACTGAACGAGTGAAAAACACGAGCGACAATCATATAGCGGTGTATAGCTTCGTTAATTTTCCTCAGCCTTTCTATAATTTAGCACTTTTAGCCAAAAAATAGTGATATTTAAACATCAATGAACTATCCACCTTTATGCAATTTTGACATAAACAGAGTTCGGAACGGTCGTTGACGTGAAGAAAGCACTTAGGTTTCAGGTTAACGTTTTTGTTTGGTTAATGCGCTTTTGGTGAACGACAAGTCCTTCCACCAATACAATCAAAATCAACCATTAGAAGAAGTAACTTACTTTTCGGTACCTGTTCGACTAATTTGGTACTGTCACCTAAAAACAGAAATATTTTGGCAAGCTCACAGTCCCACGACACCCGTATCCCACAGAATGGAGAGGAATGAAGAAAAAATCACACCATGTTAACAGCGGCAGCAACCACTTGCGAATTGCTTCTTATTTCGTGGAAGAAAGCAGCCAATGGCTCGGTTTCGCACAAAGTGTAGAGTACATTTCTCGTGGGAGATGAGATCTTTCATTGTGGCAAGTCTTCTACTAGTGATGTATTTCTGCTTGTTATTCTTTTCATGTAATCTAATACATCTTAGGTTACTTGACCGAAGGCCGGCGTACTTGCCCCACATTCACACTCTTTCATAACCAACGGGCACATCATCAGACACGCTGCCGTGCACGGCAACGTTGCTTGGGGACTCGACCCTGCGACCTTAGGCATTCTTTCGAATGTAGCAGTGTCATCCGCCCTCTGACGACGCGTGGGCATCGCCATCACTCTTGGCTCACCAATCCCGGCTTTTCGTAACCATACTTCTTAGCTAAGTACCAAATCACTAATGTGCAACTACGTCTCAATAAGCGTTGCGATGATTCCTAATAGTAGTCAGCCTTAGCTGAACTTCTCGGTGAGCATGCGGCACTCTTTTGCAGCTTGATAAAATCAAATGAATAGCCTGCTATAAATTGTGCTTTAATAACAACGGACGCAGTTTCAACAAACAATCACAAATAAACAGCAGCAATTAAAGTGAAAGCGCGCGAAAATGAAGAAATTTTCGATTCCGGTTTGCCTAAAGTGCATCTGGTAGGCAAAGTAAAACGATAAGTAGGCAAAGACCTAACTTAGCATATGAAATTTAGGCACTAGTCAGTCCAGACGTTTCGCATTTTGAGATTTGGTAGCGCAATGAAATTCTTAACTTCAACTTTTGTAAAAACTTCGCGTTAGCGTGTCAATAAAATATGGTAGTGATGAAAATGAACTGCGCTTCTCGAAGAACATACGGAAGTTCATCGATGGACTTCAAAATGAGGATTTAGCTGGAAAATGGGCACGTGTCAAAGCGACAATGCGAAGATGCGTCACATTGGACGGCATGAGCACAGGTGTTACTTTAGTAAAAAATTAATTAGATGGATAACTATAATACCTCTAGCGTTTCCATTTAAATTGGCAGGCCCGTCAATTGCGTCTCATCTTGTCCATCCAACACCACCAGAATTCTCGTTGCCTCAGGTGTCATCGAGTCGGAATACGCCGAGATTAACTCTGGAAATAACTCAGGACTGGGGTGAACAATGGGCCAGTTTCAAGCTAAGACTTATTTATTTCGAAGAAAGACACAATTCTGATAACGAAAACAGCTCTTGTGAAATCTATGTGAAAGCGTTGCTAAAGGCATAAAAAGGAACAAAACAGACGCGCAAAATACGTCCGAATAACCATTAAAAAAAATGGAAAAAAAATGAATGGCACAGTTTTCTGAAAGGACCTCTGAAGTTGGATTGTACGACAATATGATGGTTACTTTATTGGTTACATAACTCAAATGACCAAACTTACGAGATCTATAAGCGATAATCATTAATACTGTTGAAGGTTACTTAGTCCGACTGACGAATCAAATGCTTTGTTTTTCGCCCTTCTAGTAATTCTTTGGAAATCCTAAGACCATTAATCCGCAGACTTGTACTTCAAATCACTATACTGAGAACAGAACCAGTTGTATAAAGGTGTTCGCATCTTGGTGTCTAAATCCATTTGAAGGTGGACACTAATTAAAACGTCGTAAGACAAATTTAGACGCCCTGCCTCCACAATTTGTGCTGAGCATAGGAGACCATACCTGTCGATTAGGCACTGGTCCTCTGAGGTGTTCGTTCTCCATTACATGAAAATTTCAAGAACTTTCGGCCACAAAAGTCGCAGGTCTTGCTGCTTATAGCTCCTGGAACTTGTAATAACAGCCACCACGTAGAAAAAAAAGGAAAGAAGTGTTTTTGGAATACAATCATAGAGATACTGAGACACGGACAAAATACGAAACCTCAGCTGAGCTTCCAACTCGCGACTACACATGCAGAATGCTATACGATATCAACCACGTCAACCGAGGCCCTTGTTTTGCCTTCTCCTCAGCCACACGAACGAAAAAGCCATTACCTTTAGCAAAGAGAAATTAAGGAGGATTGAGGCGCTTCTGCTCTAGAAATCTTTGTTTCACAGTCTTTTGGACAAAATCCATAACATATGAAATAATATAAAACGTTAAAAGGATAAAGCGTTGGGCGTTGATCAATCCTCAGGACATGCGCCATGCATTGGATTGCACCAAGCATTCTTAGAGGTGATTTAATGCATATCCGGCCTATAAAATCACTTGTGGTGATATGCCGATGTATCAAGTCAATGCTGCTATAACCACAGACAAGTCTCGTGCTAGTTGCCGACACGGGAGGGAGAGAAGGCCTGGTGAGCCTATGGCGCGGAGATCAAACTAGCGATTGGTTGTGTATTACAGGGCTCATCTAAGCATTTCGCCACACGCGCTTTTCACCCAACTAATGTATGGGATATGCTGCCCTAAGGATAGAGAAGACGGTTTTATGAGTTCGCAGTATGTACCTGATCTTTTGTAGAGGGTGTGGTGATGAAGGCATAGGCGAAACGGGTAGACCACTCTGCATCCGTATACAAGAACAATTTGCTGAGAAACTTAAACGAAACGCTCCAATAGACACTCACAAGGCGCAAAGGCATAATGGAGAAGATTTTGAAGTAAAAGTCGCAAATATCGCACAGAAATCGAAGATATCTGAGCGTAAAACTACTGAGGCGTTTTGGATAAATCCGAAACGAACGGCAGGGGCAGTGTCCACCGACCGCGCGTGACCTCGCCCCATACCTCAACCTGCTTTCTTGACTTGACCCAGGGACATTTCTCACCTATGTAAGACACTATAGGTCTGGTGGTCAACAGCAACCAGAAGATCCATAGAAATAAAACGAGTATATGTACATACATACGTACATACATGTTGATTAGTCATGACGAGGTCAAAGGAAAGCAAATTTTTGAAAAACGGTGAGTAGGCAGTAAATAATAAGTTAAAATCGTGATTATAACTGCAGCCTCAGCTTAACTGGGTTCGTTGCCGATTTGGGTTCCCCAGATCAATCCCGCTGACGGGTGATTGCTGATGGCAAAAGATCAATAGAACTAGCTGAGAGACAGGCAAAACGAAGGACTCGCATGGTGTGGTGGTGAGCGCGCTACTCCTCGGAAAGGACAACAGCGCGTTCGTTCCCCACCGCAGACACCTGCGGTCCGGAGTTTTGCAAATATCTCAGCATCATTAAAGTTAAAACGGTGAGTGTTTAGAAAAAGCTGCTTACTACGCGATGGAAATTTGTATGCTGAGATTATCAAAGTGTTTGACTGAGTAGATGATGTGTCAACTTGACCTTCGTAGGTTCTGAAGAAGGCGAAATTCGCCGAAACTTCAGCCAGTATTGAGTCAATTTAGTTACTGAAACGGTCGTGAGTGCTCAAGAATAAAACGCTGACCTATTTAGTGCATAAACACAGATTTGAGAAAAACGACTGCTAGATCAATCGATTGCGCTCAAGAGGTTTGAGGATACGTAAAAATTGATTTGTTGATTTAAACTGAAAGCCTTAATTTTGGTTTTTCTGAATGGAAGATCTGTGGTTGCAGGATCGCCTACGTCGTGCTATCTGACTTTTTTCTATTGCTATAATCGTCGTGCTTGGGTGAAGGGCAGGGTAGTGGTAGCGCAATGGTTAGTGGCGGCATCGATCAGGAAGCAAAGGTGCAAGTTCGATCGCTCTAATCAACGCTCTCCTCCAACCCACGTATCTGTGCCTCATCCCGGCTGTCTCCAAAATCTCAAGGAGACCTGATTCGCTTATCATTTTGTGACACTCGTAGAGAGAACAAAATGCTGAAGCAGCAGACGAAGGAATGCGAAGTGCATGAGGGACAGTGAATGCGAGGAAACCGAATCGAATGGGGGAAGGACTGAAATCCGAACGGTAGACGTGATGACGGCTCATGTAAAAATATAGTCGTCATCGTAGTTGCCCATTACATTGTCAACAGACTTCTTCTGTGTACGAAATCTTCGATTGGTAAATTTGCACACGTAATTATTTTGCAGAAATTATAATCGTTTATACATGGGATGCGTTATTTTTTCTGCTTTGATTCCCTCTGAACACTCTGTTTTTCCTTCACTGTCAGATTCTTTGTTAGTATTGCAGAATCCCACCGTTCTAACAATGATTGTGTGATATTTGCAAAACGCTTGATCGCAGCTAACCATGGTGGAGATGCAACCCTCTATTACCCTTTCCGTGAGCTAACGCGTTCACCACCACCCCACGCGGGACCTTCGTTTCCTCTTCCTATCAGCTGTGCTTTATATGTGCTATCAGCAATCAACTGCTAACGGGGATTCACCTGGGGAGCACAAATCGGCATTGAACCCAGTTAAGCTAAAGCTGTAGGATCCCATTGTGATCACTTTTTTATTCACTGTCTATTATTTTTTCTTGGCAGGGTATGATGTAGAAATGCAGCCACCATGACGCTGAGATATCTGCAAAACTCCGGACCCGTAGGTGTTTGCGGTGGGAACGAACGCGCTCTTACACTTCCCGGGGGCTATTGTTCAGCCACGGGATATCTGTGGTCCAGAGTTTTACAAAAAAAAAGAATAACCAATGAATAAAAAGTGATTTTATCGTTTTCGTTTCTTCTCCCCATTGGACTTTAACAAATTCCGGTCAAAGCAAAATTCTCAACTATTCGTTAACTCAATCATCTAAGCCTATTAGGTGAGAGCATAACAGAGAAAGCTGTCACCACTAAAGATGGGATAGCTGTTTATGAACAAATTCTAGTGGACAGTCATAGAGAATATTTCTCATGAAATGTTCTCTACCTTTCTCTTTATCATCTTTTGTATGAACCATGTGTTCCTATTTATCATTCCTCTCGTATATCTACTACATCATAAATTACTTGACACAACGCCTGAGTGTCTGCCCTGCTTTCACACCGTTTTAACCACCGGGCACGGCTCATTGCTTGAGGCGTGAGACCTTGCGACCCACTCCCCCTTGATCCTGTGACCCAGGCTATTCTCTTGGATGTAGCCACGCTAAATAGCACGTCTATTTGCCTTCTGACGACGCCTGGAGCTCGCCGTTTCCCTTCGATTATCATTTTGGTCTCCTACTTAATCTTTTCTTTCACAACTCATTTGCTCAGGTACCAATATTGTTAGCAAAAATCCCTAGCTCTCGTATTATCGGCATACTGAGGTTACTGTCAATCCTCATGTAACCACTACTAGTTGTTAATCTAACAGCCTCCTCATAAACACCTGTCTAGTCGATTATTAGTACTTATTTACTTGGATACTTGAACGGTCGGTCCTCGCTGGTTGTGCGGGCTCGAGTACAATCTCCATTTTTCGGAGTTTTGGTCATTTAGCCATTCTGTTTCGCTGGAGCCCCGAGATCAGCTTAGAGACGTCCGCCCCAGGTCGTCACCACCATAGGCACTCGCTACCTTTGTGGACCAGAGGGAGATTTGCCACCATGCGACTAGTTTGATACAAGGACAGTGGCGGATCTCGGTATCGGTTTACTCTTAGCTGGGCTTCCCGACAGAAACGCAGGACTCCCTCTCAGCTTGGAAGACCCTGCTGGAGGGACGAAACCCCCCCGCTGCACATCGCAGTCCGACACCCAGGAACACCTCCCAGCTACGATGAGGCGGTAAACCGTTGGGAGGGTACTATAACAAAGGCTCTATAATGCGTATGCGTATTACACCGCTAGTTGCTTCAGATCAACAACTTACTGCAAAATATCTCATTTCCGTTTCCATTTCTATCTTTTCTTCAAAGTCTCAATGTTGAAATTGTCAGTGCTTCTAAATTCCTGCCATCGTCACAAACCTTCTAAATAATTTGTTTCCATAAGTTTCTAAAAAATGCGACGTTAAATAAAACTCTAAAAGACGCTCATTTTGTGCCTATATGGGCAAGAACTTGTTTCGAAAAAAGACTACCGAAGATGACTTCTGACTGCAATGAAACCTATCCTCAAGCCGAGAAATAGCGATGTAGGAGAGCTTGCAGAAAATTGCAGAAAATTTGCAGAAAATCTGGCGACTTTGTTCCATTACGTCGTCTTTAAAATGCGCCGGCCAATCTCGGTATTTCCCGAGCAGTGCTTGTTTTCGTTTTGCTGTTGAAACGTTGCTTCCTGTAGAGTGTTATTTTTATTCTTAAACGGTTATCGCTTTTGTGCGAAGTATTTAGGCAGAATTCCAACGATACGTGTTGGTCAACTGGTCGTTCATTCTCTCGTTCGTCGCTAGAGATTCTCAGTTCGGCGTCAGTCATATCGTACGATTTCTTGTGTTTGGAAGAAGGCCCTGCTGTTCGGTCAACTCCTCCATTTTCGGTCCGAACCGGTCGTAGAAAGTAGTTCGTCAGCAAGTGAGGACTGCTTTTCAATGTCAGAGTTGGTGGCCGTTCCTCGACGACCGTTAAGTCGTTTGGCAGCTGCAGTGGCTACTACATGAGCCATTTTCAACCGGTTCGCGGGAAGATTGTGTCGGCGAATTTTCACCGGTAAAGTTTTCCTGAATAATGGAAAGCCTCCTAATGGTTTACCGCCCTTATCGTGGCTGGGAGGTGTTCCTGGGTGTCTGGCTGCGACGTATAGCTGGTGGATTCATCCTCTTTGCAGGGTACCCCAAGCTGAGAAGGAGTCTGGCGTTTTCATCATGAAACCCAGCTACGAGTAAAGAAATACCAGGATCCACCATCGTCCTGGTATCAAACTAGTGACAAGGTGGTGCAAATGCCTGTGGTGGTGACGACCTGAGGCAGATTTGGCTAGGCTGACCTCGGGACTCCAGGGGATCGCCGTGGCTAAACAAGGAAAACTCCGAAAAAAATGGAGATTGTGCTGGGTTCTGCGCAACCGGTAAGGACGGGCCATCCAAATAACTAACTATGACTTAATTATTTGACTGCTGTGGTGATTAATACCAAAATGTTCAGGTTAATACATGCGTTCATCTGTAAGCATCGAGGTTGCCACCAGTGGTTGTAGGCTGCAGTTGTCTGCGAGGTCTTAACCGTCATAGAGCAATTTCAATGAACGGGAAAAAGTTAGTCGGAACAGTTCACTAACTTCGTGTAATACTACTTGTGTTATTCAACCCATACTGCTGTGCTCCTAATTTCTCCTGTCTACACTTTGTTTACCGCACTTTAAGGTTGCTTCAGGTTCTGTCTCGTCATTTTCCTTTTTTTTCCTCAACCGCACTTCTAGTTGTATCCCTCCTGTAGCACGGCAGAATATGAAATCCGCCTGTTTTTTCTTCTCATGTCTTCATTTTTCGAAGTCAACATTTATTTAGGATGCTCGCTGTCTACGAATAGTTATCAATTCATCATGTCTGAATCATTAGCGACAACAATTTCACCAAATGTTGCTGATACGGACGGGGACAGTCTTCGCTCTACATTCCCATCGTTGTGGTCACTGTACTCGATGAGAGATGGTGCATTTCGTTGAGTCATTGGAGAACGCAGGAACGATGAAAGTGTATTGCCTACTTACGTTTTCCTAATTTGTCCACTAAAGTGTAAACAAAGCCAGGAAAGACGTTGCCTAAACTTGATACTTGATACTTGAACGGCCCCTCCTCACTAGTTGTGCGGGCCTCAGCATAATCACCATTTTTCGGGAGAATCGCTGGTTAAGCCGTTGTGGTTCCCTGGAATCCCGAGCACAACCTGGCCAAAGTTTGCCCCAGCTCGTCACCACAGCAGACAGTCGCAGGCCTTGTGGATCAGAGGGAGATTTGCCACCATGCTACTGACTTTGATACCAGGACGGTGGTAGATCTTGGTATTGGTTTACTCTTAGCTAGGCTTCCTGATGGAAATGCCGGATTCGCTCTCAGCTTGGGAGACCCTGCCGGGGGACGAATCTCCCACGCTGTACATCGCACCCAGCAACACCTCCCAGCCACGATAAGGCGGTAAACTGT
>JADANN010000027.1:0-62592 GCA_018806985.1 Angiostrongylus vasorum | reverse complement strand
TTTCAGTCAAGTTTTTTTTCCAAGGCGTAACTTTAACCATGAATTGGCTGTAATTGAAAATATTTGAGTGCATTTTATGTGCCTACTTTTCAAAAAACACTTCGTTTATCGCGGATTGTCCCGGTATTGCAAGTCTGAAGGTTGTGAAAAGCACTCGTCACCTAGAGTTTGTTTAACACTATTTTGAAGAATATATTTATTCAGTTGTTGACTGCTTCACCTTTCTCCTGCTGACTTCTTGTCGGTTATTCAGTATTTGGTTGCTCTGTAGATGACTACGCTTTTCTTGTCTATGCAAGCTAGTCATCGTCAGCACTGTTGCCACGTCTAGCTTACTTTTGCTTCAGGTTATGAATACGGCGTCGATGTGGTTAGACAGATCAACGATCGTTCGCAGTGGTTTATGGTCAGACCACGACAACCTCAGTATGCCGGGCAGTTGGGCCCATCAGAGGTAATCCAGAAGTTGTTTTGACATTTGGATAACATCAATGAGCTGGCTAGTGTGGTTACGAATTCACCTAAAATGTTTTGGGGCATATTTTGTCACTCTTTTATGCTTCATACTGTTTTCGAAAGCTGTGAAACTGTTGTAATTCCTACTGTTGACTGATGCATTGAAGGAAGCGGTGCAACCATGGAAGCGGCGGTCCGCCGCTCAGCTTGAATGTGACGAGAAAGTGCATGTGGCTGTTCACTCCTCGTGTAGAAGACACAATGTCATTATTTTCGCCTGTATGTGTTCCTGCTCCTCGTGTTCGATGTGGCTTTTTATATTCGCTGAAGTGAAATTTGTTATGTTATTCCCTCCTTGTTTTGCTTTTTTCTGTTGGTTTTTTCTTCCTGTGGTTCGAAACCCTGGAGTAATCACTGCATCGATGTCTAAGGAATAGTTAAATTATATATGTATTCGTTATTTTCGTATTAGTTTTTGATCGATTAGAATAACTGTTTTAAGGACCGGTTGTTTGTATGATGTTGTTTCGAAAATAGTCCTATCACTAGTTGTTGAGCATTCGAATAAGGTGATTATACCATTCCTCTCTCTTCGTCTGACTCCATCGAAGAGAATTTTTTCTTCGTAAACAATCGCGAAATCGTTGTGCTGATAAAATTGCGTCTTATGTTTCTACTTTTCGATCAATGGCTTTTTGATACCTTGTGGTTCTTTTCCGTAAATATGCCATCCAGATGACTGTCATTGAAGTTCAAGCAGAGTTCGCAGTCAAGGGCTTATTAGATCCTGGAAGTTGAAGATGGACTTGTATTCATCACAGTGTATGCTGTGCTTCATTGTCCTACGTTCGCTTTCATCGTTCCTAACGGTCCCTATAGATATTTTCGATATGCTTCTAGCTTCGAAACCAGCACTTTGAATAAGAGCGCTGTTGTATAACAAGTATATTTGCAAACCTCGTTCGTCTGTGGTCTGCATTTCTGTTTTTTTTTCTTTTAATGTACCATTTCATGTTGTAAGGGTAAATATTTATACAGTAACTCTCACACAGTGTCTTTGTCTTGAAATTTCTGACTGACGGTGGCTTTCAGGATCTCACTTGGATTCTACCCATTCTGTTCCATTGAATCCACACAGATTCAAGCGTGACCGATTCATGACCGAATATCAATTGGGCCTAGATGATCACCGTAATTCTAGGTATTTAGCCATGCTTGGTTTTGTGTTATTTCTCGGTGTAATGGAGAGGGACCGGATCACGGTTGTGTAATTAAGATAGCCAGTAAATGGGAAAAGAGTGCATATGCTTACGAGCATCTCTCTCGTTTTGATGAATTTAAGATCGATAAGGTTGAAGTTCCTTATAACTATAACTGCTACGTTGGTATGCTTTCTCGTGTTCTTTCCCGTAATGTTCATAGTTTCGCCTCTATTCCCATGTATAGAATTCATCTCTCTATTTTATTCATGTTCAGAATTAGACAAATTATTCAGCGAGAAGAGAGAGAAGGAGAGCAAGAGCAGTAAGGAAGGAATGGGAGGGAGGCCACTTTCAAGAAAATGACAATAAATACTCTGAGCCAGCCCTAAGATACCTTGGAAGATTGCGGTGAAAGAGACCGCAAGTTATTGCCACTTAAGTTTTCCTGTATCCAAATTCAGGAGTGGAACAGTTGTCCACACACACACACACAGAACGTTGGTTTTCATTGTTTTTTATTTTATCCTCCGTTTTGTTAATGAGTGTTTGCTACATTAGGTTGTAATTTATCTCCGTTTTTTCACCTTAGAGAATGTTAGGTGTTATAGTTTGCCAGCTTGATGCGCCTATCGCCTTTTGACATGGATAAGTTGCTGGTGTCACATGCTTTTTAATGAATACTTTGAGGATTTCAGGTTCTGAAACGATCGTCATGGAAGGAGCTGATGTCCCTCGTTCGACCTCGGAAGTCACACTTTAGAATGTTGGTAATTTTAATTCTGATCGCTGCATATCTTGTTCCCTTCGTTTTGTCTGGTGAAGTTCTGGAAG
This sequence comes from Angiostrongylus vasorum, assembly GCA_018806985.1. NCBI lineage: Eukaryota > Metazoa > Nematoda > Chromadorea > Rhabditida > Metastrongylidae > Angiostrongylus > Angiostrongylus vasorum. Next base: position 60,103 of record JADANN010000027.1, on the reverse strand, counting down.
TTTCCAGTTTACTCTTTGTATAAGAAAACTGAGGAAATATGACGGCCTTACAACACACAGTGGGGCCAGACATGAGGGAGAGCGTTTTTTGGCTTGCAAGTACCCAGTACCTGGTAACCTCTATTTCTTTGAAAGTGTTTTGCGATTGTTCCTAGATTTAGCAGTTTATCATAGATGACGTGGTATCCTCGGGTTCTCCAACTTTCTTTTAAGGTGAGAATTCCCTGTGTTTTGTCATATTTTGGGACAAAAAGCTGTCTAAAAGTTGATTTGAAGTCTTATGCATGAGAAAATTGGCATGTCATGTGGGTAATATGGGATGGTTGTCTGACCAGTCAGCTCACTGTGGTTTGGAATCTCTTACAGTGGAAAATATTTGAAAAGAAACCTAATCTTATAATGAGTAAGTTGTTTTGCTTATGTTTAAGAGGACCATCTAACACTTGTTTGCTGTTTTTACAACTCATATGTACATCATTCAGTCCTCGAACTGATACGTCGTCGTCCAAGTCTTGAGGGCGGGACAGCTTCGACCTCTGGCTGTACACCTCAGGTGAAGAATACCAGACATGGCTTCCGATGGCCCTGTCGTCCCACATATGCAGTCTCTGCCCTCAATGAGCGTAAACTTTGCAAGGCACAGCTCGCACTAGTTCTCTTCTCAATTGACTGGCGACAGAAACCAGTTGTTAGTTTTGTAATCTCCCTATGTTGATTTGCCTTTAGTGACCGTTGCCCATACCTTCATTGACGTCTTTACTTTGACGTTTTTCTTAGTTTACAGACGTTGTGCTCCACTTTGAAATATTCCATTTTTTTCAAGGTGTTTTCTATGTGTGTCTTACGGGAAAAATTGCCATTCCGACCCAGAGTACCGTGCTGGGAACGGTTTCGAGAATGTCAGTGAAAAAGCCTAGGTCCATGAGATGATTCTTATTGTTTGAGCATTGCCATATACAACTCTTATGTTTTGCGCCCTGCATCCATGCATCCATTGAAGTGCGCGAAGAAGATTATGTTCTATTGGCTACCACCTCTTTCGCCGTGATCAGTCGTTAAGAAGCTGTTCATATTGATTTATGTGCTGGTGTCCTATGTGTTTTTTGGCAAAATGACTCTACCGCACAGTTGTACATCACCATTGTGCACTGTCAGATTGAGTCCCCAATGTGCTCGGATGTTGAAGCAATCATTCTATTCTATTTGCGACTGTTGTCGAATGGTTCGGAATCGAGATGCTACAAACGCTAATTTGTCTGATATCGGTTTCAACTCCGAGGCACATACCTTCTTTTTCACTTGGATATTTGGATGGCCCGTCTTAACTGGTTGTGCGCGCCCCAGCATAATTTCCGTTCTTTCAGAATTTTGCAGGTTTTGCCATTGTGGTTCCCTGGAGCCCCAATATGAGCACTCGTTACCACCAAACAGTCGCCGTCCTTGTGGATCATAGGAATGATTTGCCACCATGCGACTAGTTTGATATCAGGTTCGTAATGGATCCCTAAAATTGGTTTACTGTTAGCTGGGCTTCCTCATAGAAACGCCGGACTTCTTCTCAGCTTGGGAAACCCTGCTGGGAGGATGAATCCGCCCGCTGTACATCTGAGCCCAACACGCAAGAACACGTCCCAGCCACAGTAAGGCGGTAAACCGTTGGAAGGGCCTTTGTTTACGAGAATTTATTCATACTTGCGTTTGTGGGCGTGTTTTCGTTTATGCGGATTGTCAGTTCGGGCAAAAGCCAACAATCAAGTGACAAGGAAGTATATGGGTAGCGGTTAAGAGTCGCATCCAACAAGTAATCTTCCCTTCTACTTTGGAAAGCAACAACATATACGTAGGCATCAAGCACTGAACACAAGAAGATAACTGGCCCTCATTCTGCTGACACCCAAGGGGCCCTCGATACAGTTGCGTAGGGTAGGGCGAGTACGGAAAGGCTGCTAAAAACTCTGGGCCATTCAGGGCTGCATGATTCGCAAAGGTTAAAGCGAAAGTCTGTACCTACATTGTTCACACATTTGCACCTGAATCCTCGATAGAAGACTTGATCATGCAGGCAGGAATAATAAGGTACGTCGTCATCGAAGTGGCTGAGACAAGAAGACGCCACGTATTTAACACCGTCTATGACACCGGAGAACTGTTTTCTTGGAAAAGGCCCTAGTAGCGGAGCCGGTGGTCGGCATTCTCGTAAACACGAGTTTGGCCATTAACATCGATCCATCCGAACAACCAGCACTCCAAATTGGGCGTTTCCAGTTGAAGGGATGTGGATTGTCTGCGAGGTTAGCAGCACGGACTCGACACTTCGGTAGGCCACCGCGAATCATTGTGCTGCCCAGATATGCATTCAGTTGCCTCCAACGATGCTTAATTTTTTTTGCTATCTTGCATTACGAGGCTTTTTTGCTACTTAAGCTTATGTATCCAAGACTGCGTTATCCTGGTGTTGCCTTTCTTTCACTTCCGTTCAATTTTATCTGGGACCACCTTCTAAAAGCCCGGAATCGAGATGCCATAAGCGCTGTTTTAACTCATATTAGTTTGGAAGTGTCCCGTGTGAGTGCAAAGGGCATTGAAAGCATTAAAAAAATTCTAGTCTTTCCTTCATAACATTCGTTTCGCTGAAAAAGAACTACGTTATAATATAGGGCTCTTATTAGGCTATAGTGGAGTAGCTAAAGTACCTACTATTGTGTGTACTTAAGTAATGTTTGTGATTAAGTCAAGCTTCGGTGAAGGAAACATGTGCACCATGCCTTTCATCCACTTATTTGTGTAGAATAGCTTACAAGGCTCATTTAATGATTTCTTAGTCATAATTTCTCAAACCATTCCGTAGATTTTTTTAGAAGAGAACAGTTGTTCCGAATCCATGTTCATTTTTACACTCGGCCTCTCAGAATGCATTCATTTAGTGGCTGAGTCTTATTTCTATACATTTCACTGTCCACCCTGCAATAAAAGTAGCGTTTACAAGCAAGTAATCGATGTTTCGAGTAATTCGATCGTAAGTAGAGCTTTGAGGACAATCCTTGAATGCTTTTCCTCGGCTTTTTATCTATTAGGCAGCAATTGCAGCGTGTTTGATCTGTTGAGCTTCTGATATCCAATTTATTTGTAGGTGAATATCACTTCTAACACGGAGGGAGCACTTGGATAACTTGGTCGCTGCTTACGATATGAATGATCGTAACGTGATAGATTAATGGGGCCTCCATGCCTGATTTTGACGAGAAGGTTGGTTGGTCGTTACTCTGTATATTTTTAAATACAGCATGTTGTTTAACACTTCATGGCACAAGTCGCAATTAGTTAAAGACTTTCTTCGAACAGCATGTCCGCCGTGGTCCAGAGATTCGTTTTTCCTGGCCCTGCAATTTTCGATGTTCGCAGCGTTGAGGTTAAGCTTAGAGTTATGGTTACAGTGACTAGTTTTATTCACTAACACGCTTCTCGTTCAGGAGGAGTGGATTCGTATCGTTGTGAAACGTAACCATTTCTTAGCCTTTTTGACGGGAATCTGCCATTGTTTCACTAGAGATAGGAATGTAAGTACAAATTAATCCCAATGCTTTGTTTTGGATTACGCGTTCTTCCACCATTACGCAGTCGGTCGTCTCCTGAGTGGTATAAAGTGTCCTACTAATTGTGATTGTGTTGGCTTTCAAACCTGCATTTCGTAGCACTTTGATTACGCCTTAGATTCCCATTCTTAGTCCGGTTTCTCTGCCTTTTCTTTTTCATCTCCTTGTCTCATCCTCCTTTGCTTTTCTATTCGTCCTTTGATATTTCTCTTACGCTCTCTCTTTCGCTTTGCTTTTTTGTGATTCCATTTAATTTCCTTGTGTATTCATCTATTTCGTACATTAAATGAGGACTTTCACGAAGCTTTGCATACGAAGCTTTGCATGCGGTCTACTGAGATTGCTTGATTACTTCGTTGAAATCTGGTCCACCTAAGTATTTGGTGATATTTGTTTCGTGTTTGTTCTGTTGCAAGCCTTTGTCTTATCATTAGCAGCCACTGGCTCGAGTATTGTAGCGGTCGCTGTTTCTTCCGCACGCTGTTGCTGCAGAGATATTGAAACTGGGTGCTGTTTATCCCATCTCTATTGCTATCCACTGTTTGTGGTGTATGTTAGGCCTAGTCGCAGTACTAGCGCTGCATGATTCCATAATGCGTCGCTTCATCGGGAAATCCACCTTTTGTCAGGCTTTCTGTCGTTGGTTATGTTGGATGTGTGTTACCCCCGACAATGTGTGCTGTGTACTGTATGTTATTCACAATGACTACATACTCAATTTCCCAACTTATTACACCCCGCGGCTCCCCTTCATTGTTCGCCGTGCCATCGTTGGGAATCATTCTACATCAAAATCGTAAAAAATGACATAGTCGACGAATAAATTGCTTCTTATTGTATGAGATAAACCTTACGTATCGCATAGGGTGAATTTCCACATTCACGTTCACTAGAGCATCTTCGAAAATTTAAGCCTAAACCAACAGTTTAGATCGAGGCTAGGTACAAAGACGGCTGTAATATTTTCCATTAACCATTGATAATGGCGCGGGTAGGATTGCAAGGTTTCCGAGAATACTAGCGCATAGCTCCTTGATCTGAATTGTGGTACTGCTTTATCTTCATAGAATTGCCATAGTTGTCATTGATAAAATGGGTATGGAAATTTATTTCCTGTTTAGTTCAACGAGCACTTTGGTTTACACCAAAACCTTAGTCAATGTTGATAACGGGACACGTTCTAACGAAAATGAGGAGTAATTTTTTGCATCCCTAAACGAACGAAATTTATTTCACCATCAGTGTTCGAAACCACTTGAAAAAATCTTCTTCCGAGTTCTTTAAGCAAAAGCGTGTGCTGCTATACGTGTCTTGCTTAAAAATCTGTGCAACAAACTCTCCATCAGAAAGCGATTCTCAACTAGCAGAGTGAATGATTTTACCGAGTTACACCTCATTGACATTCCCTTCACAAAATTTTGCTGCTGATGGCCTAGCATTTGATAATTACATTGGTGTGTCGATCTTATTAGGTCCCGAATTCTTCTTCGAACCCGAAGATAATGGATAGCTGAAGCAGGAAAATCGTTAATCGTCGTCGCGATGTGAGAGGAACCACAGAGGCAGATTGATACTTACTTGAACAGCCCGTCCTCACTAGTTGTGCGGGCCCCCCGCATAATCACCATTTTTCGGAGATTTGATGGTTAAGCCATTGTGGTTCCCTGGAATCCCGAGGACAGCCTGGCCAAGGTCTGCCCAATCAGAGGCAGATTAGGAGAATAAAAAGAAAGACGTCGACTTTCGATTATTGTGAACAAATCACTGTTTAAAAAACGAATCACAGAATCTCTTGATTCCGCTTTTTTCTTGTCAGTAGAAGTAATATATACTTAGGGATTCATTTAAAGGGCCGACATTGCACATGACTAGAGGTGCCCTGTAGTACGCATGAGGTCTTTGGTTCAATCCAACGCGCTGAGTTTGCCAATCCTTCCTTCCGTTCGGCATCAGTAAACTAATGTCAGACTTGCTGGGGAAAAGCTTTCTCTCTCTCTCTTATTGATGAAGGTCGGCCACTGTTTCCATAGTGAAGATTGGGGAAGTTGTAGTGGAGCTGCTCATGGAATCAAGGATAAATCAACGTCGCCGTTCAAGGATTTGAATCAGTTTACTCGTTTTGGACAAGTGCTAGGAAAACACGGTTCTAGCCAACTTATCTGACACCTTCTTTATATGTTAGACACTATAGAGCCGTACATCATTATATTTCCTATCGGCGAAAATTCGATAGTCTTGGTAAAAAAAAAGGGAATTAAATTCAAATAATTGTCTGTTGAGAAGTCGTTACCGTTCTCATACGGCGTTCTTGACAGCAACCGCATTCGCCAAAAAACGATTATAAATGAACTTCAATAAGACGAGAGAATTGGTCTGAGATACGATGCGAAGCCACGTATCAGAGTGAGGTATTATTTTCCACTCACTTCTGGATTTCTGGAACTTATCGGAAACACCTCACGAGTTTTGCATGTCGATGTCTTTGATTCTTTTGCTATGATCGTGGAAGCTTAAGAACTGTCACAGAACTCTTCAGACCACTGCCTTCTAGGCACCTCTTAGTAATGGTGGTTATTTCTTTCGACATGAATCCTAGAAGTCCTGAGGTAGACGGAGACTTACGTAGCAGCAACCAGCGAAGAAGCAAGTTCCACATACTACGTTTTTACGAAACTTTGAAAAAAATCTCTGTGTTCTCCTCACCGAAGCAGTCCAGTGCCAATTTCCCAACCCAGGAGGGGTGAGAGGCTTAGTTGGCTTGGAGCGAGATCGAACTAGCACCGTCTTTATGATGACCGACACCATTGCCACTGTGCTATCCGTTCCAATAATAAGTTAATGTAGTCTAATAGATTAAAAGGATAAAGACAATGCTCTAGGCGTTGACCAATCACTGAGTGATGCACCATGTATTCGGTTTCATTAACCATCGTTTAGAGATAATTCATTGCATATGCGCACTTTACAATGACTCCCGGTGACCTGCCCATTTATCGATTCAGTGATGCTATCCTCCCGGACAAGTCTAGTACCAGCTTTCCCGATCCCGGGGATGGAAAGCTAGGTGATCTATGTGCGCTGTGATGGATCCCGTGTGCATTCTAGGGCGCACAGATTTTTCAGACTGTCTCTTTTTTCAATTTAAGTGCGTTTGGAACTATCTTCCAAAGAACTGAGAAAGGTATTTAACTCTCTAAGTTTTGCAACAGCGTAGCGCTCGATTAGCACAGAAACAAGATATTACTGAAAATCATCACCCCTTTTTGATTGAAACACCGCTTGTTCATTTGCATTCGTGTTCGAAACGTAACACTAGAAGCAATCAAGTGGTAGACATACATACAACGAGCTCCAGAAAATCGAACTTTCATCGCTGTAAAATAAAAAAAGCTTTATCTTGTAAGCAAAGTATGTGGAATCTAACGGCTTTTATTGGTACAGGAAAATTCACAACGAGCCATCATTTTCACACCGTGTGACTTCTACAGAGTAGCGCATGGTCGCTTAAGAGCTTTTAATATCGTCCTTCTCTCTTGTCGATTTTTGCTTGACATTCACTAAAACGGGGGTTAATTATTACGCTATTTAAGTTCTGTCGGTGAAATTAGAAAACAAACTAAGTAAAGAATAAATAGAGTAAAAAAGCAGAAATAATAAGTAGAAAACAAAGAAAAAGATGGACAGGAAATGCTACCTGGACTTTCGATGTCTTCTACCTCTTCACGGACGGATGGATTCCACACGACTCTCGAAGGCTGTTCGTTCTAGCGATGTGGCTGTTCGTGGTCTCGTCGTGTTAAATCTTCTGGGCTGAAGTACCGTTTAAATGAAGCCACCTCACTCGCCAAAGCCGTTTTATACAGCACAATTGTTGATTGACTGATTTCCCGTTGATAATTGTTAGTTTCTGAAATGATTACGATGTGTTGGTCGATGATTATAAGTTATTAGAAGACGGTGTGCTATTGTTACAATGTAATGTGTTTCCATTTCATCTAAAACAAGTACTGGTAGTGAAGGCGTATCATTTGATAAGTAACAACGAGGCGGTTAAAAGAGGAAATGTCTTCTGCATCAGGTATCGATGGACATTATCTTAAAGCTTCGACGCCCAAACGAAGCAGTTAGAGATTCCTGAAAGGCAGCGGAGAACGTCATTTATGATTACAACTCGGCTCTGCCCAATAGTCACTTATCCAGCTTGACGTGAAATCAAGATGGATGGATATATTGTCCCACTGGTTCAGTCTTCCGAAATCCGACATGTTAATTCGTCGGTCAATAATCGAACAACATCTGGTCTATAAAGGATAAGACCAGAACACCTGAAGGACTCTCTCTTTTCCTTTCTTGTCTTATAAATACACGGGATCGGCTCATCACATATTGCCTGGAAGAACGCAAAGTTGCTACTAGGTTGGAGGAAAGCAAGACCGTGTTGTTGTAAAAAGGGGGCGACCTCCACGATATCGGCAACTACCGCCCAATCTGGATGTTGCCCCTCCTTCAGAAATTCTTCAATCGAGTAATTCTAAAAGGAAGACAGCAAATTATGGACAGCCATGTGGGCATGCAGGGCTTCGAAAAGGATCCAGTATGATGGACCACATCCATACGGTAACAAGACTTACTGAAGTATTGCAAGAGCACGAAAGACCGATGTGTCTCACTTCCAGCGATTTAAACAAGGCCTATGACTCTGTTGAAACAGTCATGGAAGCCCTGGACACTCAGAGCGTCCGTACTCGGTGTATAAAGATTCTTCGTGAGCTATATAGAAAATTCACAGCCAAATATCTGCGTTCAATCACGATGTGCTTCGTGTCTGGATTAGTGGACTTCTCTGTCGTACGTTTTCTGCAAGCTTAGTACTCTGATGAGTTAACTTTTGAAAAAAAATTATTGAGCAGGAGTCGTCTTTGGGAAACTTTAAACGATATTCGTTTGCAAGCTGTCAAGACATTTTGCTGGCACCACTTCCAACTACGATTCTGCAATTGTGGACACGAATTCCAGCATGTGTGATATATATGATGGTATTAATCGGATTCAGATTAACTTTGCGGTGGCTTTCTCACATAATAATACTGGATATGCCAGCGGCGAATGGTATTTCTGTGTGTAAATAAAGCGATCCTTTCCAGGAAGCTGATTTTGGCTTGTGAGAGGGCGTCGTAAGTGAATGAAACTCTAACAGCTACAGTTCCATATACAGCGCCAAGTCTTACTACCCTCCTTTGTTGCCATCCACCATCGGCTGCCTGGAGTTTTGGCAAATCGGTATGCTAATTTTTCCACCTGAATTTACAACCAACTGGAGTTCGCAGTTCAGCTGTTCATATTTTCACACGGAATGTAAAGTATAACATAAGTTATTTTTGGTCATTCCTGGTATCTCTGATCGCATTTGTGCCATGTTAAAGCTTCTCTTAGATTCCTCTTAGAATTCACGACTTTCATTCCCTAAATGCACAGCTTCAATAGGGCATCGGTGATGGGCAAAAGTCTGCGATGCGGATACTGCACACCATTAGCGGTGTGTCATCTACATTATTTGATTTTTATTTGTTCTTGATTTTTACTCTCCTACCCTCCTCATTGTGAAGCCTAGGAACACACTACTCCCGAAATGGAGATCTACTCCTACGAAGCGATTTTCCAGTTTGTTTTCACAATGCATCGCTGCGAACAGCGAACTTTGAGTTTCCAAAGAATCTTTTTAATGTGATATGCACATCTGTGCCAGTAAACATACAATTTGGTAATCCCTCCATCGCCAATTTCAAAAATGAAGAGAACAAGAGGAACGGTAGTGCTAGTAGGCACACAAATATGATAGGGCGAAGATTTCATTGTGAAAAGTCGCAAAACTCAGTCCACCGTCTTGTCCAACCTGTCTCGATTCTTCGGATTTTGCTTGTGATTGTAATGTTTCAACTTTTATTTATTGAGTGTTCTTCTTTCTTTCATGGCCGGTTGAAATGTGAATTAGAAACCAGTGGGGGAAGTTTTAAAGCTCCAGAGGTCCGTGTACACCGCTGCCGTTCTTATTAAGAATAGGGAGGAGAATGATGAAATTTATGGGAAATAAAGTAGGATCTCGGAACAGTTTAGGAAAAGAATCCTGAGAACATGCGTTGCTTGGTGAGCCACTTCTTCTTAACAACTTACGTTAAACTGGTGATTAAAGAATGGAAAACAAAACATATCATCGATCTAACCCTATTCATTTCACTGCTTTTCTACGTCACATGGCATTGATCATTCGAACCCTTGCTGTGCATTTCAACCATTGCATTCATATTGAATGGTTCCCTCGTCAGTAGATTTTATTTCCAGTAATCGAACTTAGATTGAATCCTTCTCTTCTTTCGTTCTTGTTAACCAATTCTTTAGTATGCCATTGTCAACTGGAACCTCCAAAGATGTCATTGAACGCCTCATCGATTCACCTTACAATGAACATCTGTCACTAACGCACCTTCGCTACTGCCATATTGCATCATCGCGCCATCATACATCACCGTCAGTCGAGTATTTTATACTCAACTCATTACAAGGCCATATCATTCTTAATAGCAATCTTTGAATAATAGATCAACATTAACTGACGGACCGATGCATGCTGTCAGTTATGTGAAACACGATCCAGTTGGTATCGCTGGCCCCTTGGAATCTCCCCTATACTTGGTAAGTTTCTCAACTTCTTAGTTTTTTAGAGGTTCGCATCAAATTAGCAACTGTAGCGTAACGATTACAAGTGTCCTTTAGTACATACAATGTTAGTGGACAAACCACCTTTTCACCCTTCGAGGTCGGCAGATTGACACCACAGTTTTCCGAAAAGTTGAAAGTCACTGACTGATAGACTAGCAGGCTCCTGTGACTTATTGTATAGGCCAAATTCAACGACCTCTGCGATTCTTGGTGGAGCCAAATGGATTACGCGTTCGTGTAGGATTGGCCAACGCCAGGCGCTTATTCTTCATCCGTATAGCATAAATTCTTCCCTGAAATTTCCAAAACAAATGTTTTCCGACTTCTTTTTTCATAAAATTTCATATGTATACATATATTGCATATCCCCCAACGGTATACCGCCTCATCTTGGCTTGGAGGTGTTCCTGAGTGACGGACTGCGATGTACAGCGGGGCGATTCGTCCCCCGTGCAGGGTCTCTTAGGCTGAGAAGGAGTCTGGCGTTTCCATGAAGAAGCCTAGAGAAGAAGAAACTAGGAGTAAACCAATACCAGGATCCACCACCGTCGTGGTATCAAAGTCGGATGGTGGCAAATCTCCTCTGATTCATAACGACTGCGAGTGCCTGTGGCGGTGACCACCTGACGCAGGCATTGGCCTGACTGATCTCGGGACTCCAGGGAACCACAATGAGTTGGCCTCTAAATTTCCGAGAAATGCTGATTGGGCTGAAGCCCGCACAACCAGTGAGGACGGGCTGTTCAAGTATCAATTCATTATGAAGCATACACCGCATATAATAATAAAATGCATGTATAATTGCATCTATTTAATAGGGAAAAAGGCTTACTATCTACGTAAGTCATTATTTATGGTGATCAATATCTAATTGATCAATTGAATGCATCGTATTACCAAATACTGAATAGATGTGCTGTACTCAGCATCAATTTCGGCTGACTGATATTTGCTGATTAAAAAAATCTCTTTTTTTTTGCTAATGTCTCGACACCGTCCTGGACCTTTTCCAGGTCCGCGGCACTCTTGCCAGCTAACGACAATGTTGTTGGCAGAAAGGAGGCGATTCATCGCACTGATTTACTCAGATGGATTTCCAATGAAAACTTAGAACTTGCTGAGATGCTCAGTCTGGGAGACTGTGTTGGTGGACTAGCCCCGGTATCGCATTCATGAAAATCCAGTAGACATGATTAAGTGGTAAATCATTGCGGGATAGCGATCACTGGAGGCGATTAGCGATTAACTGCCAAATGTGAATGATTGAGCCACTAATATTATAATACTATTTAACAGATACAACACCTCAGGATTTTCGATAAATACAGTACAGAGTGGGGAACGAACGCGCTATTGTCCTTTCCGGGGAGTAGCGCGTTCACCACCACACCATGCGGGTCCTTCGTTTCGCTTGTCTCTCAGCTAGTTCTATCGATCTTTTTGCCATCAGCAGTCACCCGTCAACGGGATTGATCTGGGGAGCCCAAATCGGCATTGAACCCAGTTAAGCTGAGGCTGTAGTTATAATCACAATTTTAACCTTTTTACTTACTGCCCACTCTTTTTGATGACAGGGTATATTGCGAAATATAACTTCAACGAAGCTGAGATATTTGCAAAACTCTGGACCGCAGGTGCCTATGGTGGGGAATGAACGCACTGTTGTCCTTTCCGGGGAGTGACGCGTTCACCACCACACCATGCGGGTCCTTCGTTTCGCCTGTCTCTCAGCTAGTTCTATCGATCTTTTTGCCATCAGCAATCACCCGTCAACGGGATTGATCTGGGGAGCCCAAATCGGCATTGAACCCAGTTAAGCTGAGGCTGTAGTTATAATCACAATTTTAACCTTTTTACTTACTGCCCACTCTTTTTGATGACAGGGTGTATTGCGAAGTATAGCTTCAACGAAGCTGAGATATTTGCAGAGCTCTGGACCGCACGTGCCTATGGTGGTGAATGAACGCACTATTGTCCTTTCCGGGGAGTAGCGCGTTCACCACCACACCATGCGGGTCCTTCGTTTCGCCTGTCTCTCAGCTAGTTCTATCGATCTTTTTTTGCCGTCAGCAATCACCCGTCAACGGGATTGATCTGGGGAGTCCAAATCGGCATTGAACCTAGTTAAGCTGAGGCTATAGTTATAATCACGGGTGATTGCTGATGGCAAAAAAAGATCGATAGAACTAGCTGAGAGACAGGCGAGACGAAGGACCCGCATGGTGTGGTGGTGAACGCGTTATTCCCCGGAAAGGACAATAGCGCGTTCGTTCCCCACCATGGGCACCTGCGGTCCAGAGTTTTGCAAATATCTCAGCTTCGTTGAAGTTGTATTTCGCAATGTACCCTGCCATCAAAAGGAGTGGGCAGTAAGTAAAAAGGTTAAAACAGTACAGAGTTTCAGTTTCAAGCTAATGTTTACTGATGAATAACCGCACATAAATTCAATTACCGTTTAAACTGGCTCCCATGTTAGCAACTGGTATTAGTGCCGTTTGTAAGCCGAATGGGCCAACCATTGTTACTACATGGATTCTGATGCATGCATTTCGAGAAGCAGGTGGTTCATCAATTATCTATCTATTTAATGTTAACTTGTTCATTCAACCTAGTACAATAATTGATTCCTGCAGGTATTCCGCCTGGAGTCGTGAATATGGTCATTGGAACCGGTGCTTCGGCCGGACAACATCTTGTTGAGCATCCTGAAGTGTCGTTGGTCAGCTTCACTGGAAGTAAATGCCAAGATTCTTATCAATAACTATATCACATTGATTCTCAAGACTATTAAATTCTATTACTGATGTTGGCAAGAAAGCTGCAGGAATATGTGGAAGATTAAATAAGAAGGCATCACTTGAAATGGGTGGGAAGAATGCGGCTATTGTGTATCTTTCAGGCGACGTAACTCGACATTTTCCAACTATTACAAGGCATTGTTAACAATGCGCTTTCTTACTTGGATACTTGGATACTTGGGTGGCTTCACGACTTTTGGGAACCCTAGCACATTTGCCATTCGTTTCTTTCCTTCGCAATCGTCGTCTGTGGTGGTGGTTTTGTTTGAGCATGGTAGTGCATGCGGGTCTCATGCATTTATCTGTAAAATAATTGCAGCTACGGGTACATCCATTTAACTTTGCTTACAAACACGTCCGCCCAAATCGTAGGTGTCCTAGGGGACGTTGGCATTTTCGTAGAGTCCACTCTGCCATTCATTTTGTCCATCTCTCCTCTGTACTTCTCATTATGTGACCGACCATTCTATGTCTATTTCGCCATCGATGTGTATTCTCCTATATCTCGGAGATGTGACCGATTTTGAAGATCAGAGCTCCGCATTCTGGCTAGATATTAGAGTGCCGGTTATATTTCGGAAGACATCGCTCAAGTCCTTTGTGAGTAGATGAAGTATTCTTGACGTGGTTGGAGTTGTTGAAGGATCAGCCCACGTCTCTCCAGCATAACAGAGCGCTGGGTGGGCAGTTCAATCGGAAAGGTGAGCTCAGATTTTCGGGACCTTCATTTGGTTGGTGGCTTCTTTGAGAGGCCAGTGATCGCCCAAGCCATACGTGCGAGTTGGTCTCTGCAATCAGAGAACCATTCAGTTTAATTTTTTCGCCTTCGCCTCATGGGTTTTTCATGAACTGGGTCTTTTTCCGATTTATACGTAGTACGATTTTTTTCCGCTTCGCTGAGCTCGTTGATCATCATCTCTTCTTAGCTGGTGTTTCTTGAGAAGATGACGATATAGTCGGCAAAAAGAAGGTTTGATAGAAATATTCCATCAATATGTATGCGTTTCTCATCCCAATCGAGTGACTTCATTATCCACTGCCGTGCGGCACTGAACAGCTTTGGCGATACTGGGTCGCCCTGTCGAACCCCTTTTCCTATCGGTATGGTAAGAAGTCGATGGAAAAGCTGTATTTTCTTAGTGCAGTTCCGATAACAGTCGCACAGAGTTCTTATGTAGGACGGGTCCACTCCTTGGTCGACGACCGCTGATAAGATTGCATTCTTTCGACACTGTCAAATGCTTTTTCATAGTCGACAAAAGTTAGGACTAGAGGCAAGTGGTACACCCGACAAACTTCGATGACCGTGGACACGGTTTGGATGTGTCCGTAAAGCAAAATCCTTTCCGAAATCCTGCTTGCTCGACTTGTTGCGCTTCATCCAATGTCGTTGATATGCGCGAGACGATATGTGAACAGCTTGTAGAGTACACTCAACAAGCATATCGGACAAGAGTTACGAAGATCCTTTTGGTTACCCTTCTTAGGTAGGACGATCGTTTGCGACGTTCTCCACTGATCTGGGATTTCTTTCTTTTGAAGGTAGGCCGTCATATGGTTTGCGAGAAGTACATGTAAATTGTGGCTTCCAGCTCTAAGGAAAATCAGTGGTGATATTATCGGGTCTTGGAGCTGTGCCTCTCTTCATTTTTTCTATTGCAACTCGGACCTTCGACGGAAGAATTCCAGGTGGTTTTTCTCCAGCAGGGATATTAGGATCCGGGACGGGGATTGTGGAACGGAAAAGATTGGTGTAGAAGGATCCCATATTTGTTCATCAGGGCTGACAGCGGAACATTATACTCACACAAGTCCCGACGACATCTTTTCAGTCTGCTTCTTTTCTCTGTTGCTTCCACTAGTTTCTTCTGCTTGTAACGATATAAATCTTAGTTCAAGGATCTTCTGCAGCTGGCATTTATTGCTAGCCGTGTTAAACGTGCTGCAGTAGGATCGATATTCAGTTTCCCTCTCTTTTCGAGCAACTAAGCCTGAGAACTCGGGCAAGAGCTATCTGACCAGTAAAAAAACTTCAACAATGTTCATTGCTATTTTTTTCAAATACCCGTATCTATCTATTTCATCAGAATACCGTTTTCTTGCACAAATCCTATTCCCTTCATTTCATCGCGCTCGTCGCTCACTAATATGCTATGTATTCTTTCATGGTGACTTCTGAAATCAGCACACTTTCGTGCATTTCGTGTGCAAGTATTGCCTGTTGGGTTGCTCAACTAACTTGCCTGACCACTTTGCAGTTGCATTTTCCTAGAGAAGGTGCGCACCTGTTGGGTGCACTACGGCGTATTTCTTATCCATTATTGTCGACCCTCTTCAGTTTATAACCTCACCATCGATGATAGTCGTGGAATACGTTTAATGTAGTATGGTATCAATGAGATCCGTTGCTTACTGCACCAAGGGAACAGTATTCCTAAGACTTCGCGTAGGTATCTTCTATCTGTGAAGATTGAGAGCTGCCGCCATTTATTTTTCATGCGTCGTCTTGACAGTTTGTTGATGGATAATTGTACGGATTTTCATAATGACTTACCTACTACTTTGAAATGATCGACAGCGGGAGGAGCCATTCCTTTCCTTTATAGTTGACCTTTTGTGCTATTCTCCTTCAGCTTCGTTGGAATCTAGCACAACAACTGGAGATTTGATCACGTTTCAGCGCTTGTGTCATCATTTTGTGTCTCAGTTAAAGTACCTCGTTTGAAAAGTATTGAAGCTGCTTATTTTAGAGTTGTAGATAGCTATGACAAATTTTCCATAATGGTCATTGTAAGCAGTCGTTCTATCCAAATAGTAATGACGAATTGTGATAAGGTTCTTGTAATATCTTAAAAAGCGACTTTCGTTAAACACCGGTGACAATAATCAATAATTCTTTGCATGAATGTTCTGACACGAAGTTGGCATGAGAGTTTTATTCGGCTAACCTTTTCGGTCCTTTGCCTCCTTCAGAGACGCATTGAACAAGAGTGGATGATTCACAGCTGGTCGTTGTCGCGATGTGGTGTCGTGGCACCGAGTCGAATCCAGTGGAATGGGAGACCGCTCGAATGCGAAATTTTCCGTCACGCTACGTCCCAGCAAATAAAGCACCGACTGCTGCGGGACGCATTGGTCGCCAATATGCAGATCATAATGGACGGCAGCCGACTAACACGCGTCCGCATTAAAAGGCTTCCGCCAAGTGAAGTTCCACATTCGAGCGGTACTTCCACTCCATTAGATTCGTCTCCATGCGATCACGAAGATCCACAGCTGAAGAATGAAGAACGGTGGACAATCGACTCCGATCAATACGGCTGTGAAGGAAAATGCGCCAAGTCGCAAGCTGAATAAAAGTTTTATAATAATCTCGTGTCAACTCATTCATTTAAAAAATTATTAGTCCTTGCATTATCAATTCTGATACACTGTTAACCGGTGTTTTGCATATTTCGAACTTTTCATAAGTCTGGATACTCAAATCAGGAATGCTACTACAGATTTCACTTAACTATCATGGAATACCTTTTCATCATAACAATGTGGTGCTGGATAAATGGATGTAATGAGAAGCTTTCATTCTAGACGAGTTTAATTTAATTTTCAATACTAATATAGACTGCGACGTATTACTTTTCTCTTCCTTCTTCAGATTCCGTTCTATCAATCAGGGCCAGATTCTTCTTTGTTCTAGTCGTATATTTGTCCAATCCCCAGTATATAAAAATTTTATGGAAAAGTTTATGAAGGAGGCAGTAAAGGTTCAAGCTTTATAGTATAGTTGCTTGAAAACTAAAAAATTACTGCACTGTATAATAGATACTTTAGCCATGATTTTTTTCATCAATTTCAAAATGAAGATGTCAGTGCTGTCCATTGTGGTCATAATCCATCTTGTAATTTCAGTATACCGTCGGCGATCCATTATCGGACGTTACACTCGGTGCAGTGAACTCAGAGAGATACTTTGACAACGTATATTTTATAATGGGGACGTTTAGCGTAGTGTGGTTAGGGGTACCTTACTATGTAATTTACTATTCCGACTTGGTTTAGCGTTTTCTCTGTTTGGTTATGGAGGTGTCTGGCCGAATAGATAGCTGTCAACCTGACCTTTCCAGGTTCTGAGGAAGGCGAAATCCGCCGAAACGTCAGTCTATTCGTGAATGAAGAATAAAAATAACACCTCGCGTTTGCTCAACAGGAATACGAAGAATTACTTGATCAGTGCTGAGGTTAATAGAAAGTCGGTCATGGGATTTATACACATAGGATCTGTGGTTAACTTAATCCAGCGTCTCTAGTTCTTCAAGATCTACACCCGCTTCCCGCTCCCCTCCCGAGCAGTGCGAACTAGGATCGGACTTTTTGGAGTCAACAATGGCAATGGTTGTATTTCAAATACTCTGGCGTGAAAAAGTAATAGGTGATAAATAAAAAGGTTGAACATTGCGATTTCGACCACAGACTCATTTTAACTGGATTCAATGTCAATTTGCTCCCAGATCATTCCCGTTGACGGGTGATGGGTGATGGCATAGTTAGACTAGGGATAACAATAATTATTTAATCAAGTCTCCGCAAGTCACTGTGCAGTACGGATATGCATTCGCTCATCATTGCGATCCCTTATTAAATGAAATGCATGCACATTCCTCAAGAATTCATTAACTATCCTTTCATCTTCCATGTTTTGAAGTCAATAAAAGACATGACCGAAGTTGGGCTGAGGAATATGACTGAAACAGTGACACTGCATACATGGACACCAGATCATTGCACTACACTGATCGTGTCCAATATTCTATTGGCGTCCGTTTATTAACGATGTGTGTAAATATCTCATTCAATCAATTTCCATCTCCTCTAATACGCAGTTAAGGTCTATTGAGTAAAAAATCGCTTTCTAAGGTGAAATCGTACATTTCTCTAGCGCAGAAGGAGGGTGAAACAGTCCTGCGTGGCGGAGTTGTCACTTTAAATGGCGAACTGGAGAATGTCAGATCAATGCATTAAAAAGATTATCGAGCTATATATGTTAGGATTCAACCATTGCTAAGGGACACTACATAGCTCCTACAATAATAACCGATCTTCGAGACTCAACACAGTGCATTCAGGAGATTTTTGGACCTCTTGCTTGTGTTACAGTATTGCACTGAGTGGAGATGAAATTTTGATTACAGTGTATACACATACATATTTATATTCATATGGAAGATAATGAACTGCTGTATCATTGTGGAGTAGTTAGATATCGAAGTGCAGTATACAGTGGAGGTCCATCGGGCGCATAATTACCGAAGCTGGAGACTTCAACAATATTTTCATCAGGAATCTTAGCTAAAAGTGTACCAACATTAAAAATCAACAGTGTCCTGGAAGGAAGCAAGTTTTTTTGGTCTCGATAGATAAAAGAGTAACATACTTAATCTTCTCAAAGTCATCATATTACAGAGTTAGGAAAAAAGGCAATACCTAGATCTCTCCGCTTGATCTCTTTTTCTTCCAAATTCATCAAGCAAAGTAGAGATAACTGGATGTATATCTTGCCTATACAGTGACTTACACGGCTCGTGTATGCTTTTATGAAGCCAGTATTGTTAACCTTCCAAGCAAGTACGGCAGCAGTACTTCAACCCAGACTTGGGAAGCGTAGTCTATCGGGATACAAGACCAATACAATGATCACATTTGAACTGTAGTTCATCTCTAGTCATTGCGGTGCACCACTCTGTAGACATAGTGATGTCGACAAATCGACAAAAAAAAGCAAAAAAGCATTTATGATCGATGAAACAAACAAATCTTCTTGTTAAACAGTTTCAAGGTGATTCCACAATCAGAACGAGTTCGGTTATCAAAGTCTTTTCAAGTTCACTTCACTCACCAATTCAATCATTTCCGGTCGGTTGATACACCTCTTTACGCACAAATTGACTGCAGAGATCCTAAGTTTTCAGCAGGCTATTTCACGTCTTAGCAATTCCCTTTATGAATTATCGGCAACGGTTTGCATCGAGAACTATAAAGAACTGATGAACACGGCTTCGATCAATCGCCTTCGCGTGGGAAAAGTGTGGTGCAACACTTGGATGGTCTGCAAAATTCTCCTCCTATCATTCCTATAATTTATTACTGCTGGTGTTCTAGGCAAAATAGCCGCCGCCAAGAACACGCTTTTAGACCCGTGACTTCAATATGGCGTTTGGAGAAACAAAGAAATCAGGAATGCAACGTGAGGGGGCCCGACGACTTCATGCACTTTTTCACAGAAAAAAAAGATGATGTGCATAGGGTTGTAAAACAATTATGATTTTTTTCATATTTTTACATCTACGTCTTTGCTACAGCAATATTGCACTATTAATGCTTGAAATTAAGATTTTCAAATGTTGAATAATTTGTAAGCGATGTCAATACTAAAAGATGTTTGACAAATATTTCCTGACAGAGATTCCTCTACGATTTCGTCATTTCAGCAAGAGAACGGTGAGTTCCTGACTGGAGGATCTTAGTACAGACAGTATATTTCACGACACCAGATTAGGCAGATTAAACCAGCAAAGGTAATATCTTCACAATGCAGTGAAGCGCATTTGACTAGGGGCAAACGTGGACTCATTTTGCGATGAGAAAGAGATCATCTAAAATCGGCCAGAAATCTTGCAACTATCTCTTCCCATTGATCGACAAGAGTTGGAGATTATCTTAAGAGTAACTGCGTTAGATAAAACAACACAAACACGTAAGAATGCTGATCTTCATCACCATGAAGTTCTTCTTCACAACTCTAGTGAATATTTTGTTGACATCTCGTTGTATAAGCGTACTTTACTGCATTATTTTGTGTTATATTATTGTTTTGCATACTATCACAACCTATTTTCACCTACTACGTAAGACACTACTGTATTACGTGTTGTTAAACTGCATCATTTAATATTGTATGAGTATTATTTTATTCCATGCAATATTAGTTTATTGCAAAAATGAAGCATCTCTTGGTGTCCACAATTTTTCACGAGGCATCGGTAGCTCTCAGGAGTATCGATGATGTAGTGAGGGAGAACAAGGAACATCCGATTTCGTGCCCACCTCTTTGACTTCACGATTCTTCCTGCCTTAACGTATGCGTCAGAAACCTGGTGGCTAAGTAAGCAGGATGGAAGATCACTCTGCGTTATTGAACGTGCCTTCGAAAGCACGATGCTTGGAGCATCTCGTATCACACTAGTGAGGGAGCAGATCTGCGTTAACGATCAAATATGAAGAAGTCGTTCAAAAACGCCAAAATGTCGTATATTTGAAGGATTCAAAGCCGTTGTGAATGTGAACGACAATCTATAGAAAAAGACCCGTAAGCGACAGAATTCTCCGGGATGTAAAACGCACCGTAGGAAGACTGCAGACCGAAAATCAGGTGGTTTATGAAAATCTTGAAAGAAGGATATGGTGCTCAGCGACTCTCTATACGAACAGAGAGCATAGGGTTGCTGTTGCACACCCTTGGAGAAATTTAACTGTTGCTAGCATCTGCTGCTGTCACTCGAAAATAAACAGGACGACAATTGATAATGTGAAGTTCTTTATTACATTGTATTATATTATATCAATCTATTGTGTATTGTGGTACAATATTTTATTAACTTTATACCGCATTGAATTTTTACTAACTGTATGTTATCATATTTCTCCCAACGGCTTACCGCCTCATTTTGACTGGGAGGTGTTCTGGCTGTTGGGCTGCGATGTACATTGGGGGGGATTCATCTCCCAGCATGGTCTCCAAAACTGAGAAGGAGTCTGGTGATTCCATCAGAAAGCGCAGCAAAGAGTAAACCAATACCAGGATCCACCACCGTCCTGGTATCGAAGTCGCATGGTGGCAAATCTCCCTTCGATCCACGTGGGCGGCGACTTCCCTGTGGTGGTGATAACCTGGAGTAGACCTTGGCCAGGCTGACATTGGTACTCCAGGGAACCACAATGTATAAACCAGCACTACTCCGAAAAAATGGGAATTGTGCTGGGGCCGCGCAAACAGTGAAGACAGGCCATCCAAGTATCCAAGTATGTTATTATATTACATGTTCTCATATTGCATCAGAGCGCAGTGGTTAGAGGCTCACTGCAATGCACATGGGATCGATCCCACACTCCAGGCTGACCAAGCCTTCCATCCTTTCGAGGTCGCCAAATTGGAACCAGACTTTTTGAGAGGATAGCAGCACTGGCTCGATACATCAGTAAGCCACCGTGAGTTATCTTAACTGCCAAGTTTGCATTCAATCACCTCCAACGATGATTGATGAAGCCGATTACATCGCGATTGGAACCTTAGACATTGATCAACGCCAAGAGCTCTTTCATTTTATTTTTTTTATTGCATCGTTTATTTTAGCAAACATATATTGTGTAAATTATTACACACAATATTGACGTAATGAAACCAAGAAACACCTTTGCATGTCTATATTATTCAATGGACGAGAAGCACTAGGTTGTCACAGAACATTCTTTCAATATAACTAGCCATTACCATTATTGTTGCATATTATTGTTAATACTATTGTTGATACATGGCCCGCCATTCCATCTAGTGTGCTAACCCTAGCACTCCTTCTTTCATTCCATTCTTCTCGCATTCATCGTGCACAGTGGTCTTAGAACAGCTCGCGTGTTTTTTTCGGTTGCTGTGGAGGATTTATTCTTCTATATAAATGTCGTATAGAATACTGGTCGAGTCGAACTTCTTGCAGTCTTGGAGATAGCTGAGCTAGGGTGTTCCCGCGTGGATAAGAGGGGGAGTGTTGGAGCGGTGATCAAACGAGTGCCTTTGTTTCCCGATCACGGCATCACTAATCGTTCCGTCAGCCCCATGACCAAAAGTATGGAATGAATGAGCTCAGAACCTTTGCCTAGCTAGTCTCTATGTTCTTCTAGACTTCCATGCCGAATCTAAGTATCACATTTTTCTCGCAATTTGAAATTAGAAACAGCTAAACCCCAAAATCCTTATAGTGCATTAACGCAAAATTATGCACATATACAGGACAACCATGTTCAACGCTCCTATAAATATGTAAATATATTGATTGGATAGAGGTAGAAAGTGGCCTCTGCGTGCGATAATCCGTGCAGATCGCCACTAAACAAAAAAGTTGAGCCAGCGGCGGAGAGCCTTCTTCTCAGCCCAAGCCTCAAGAGCCAATCCGATAATTGTTCACTACGATTAAATTTGCTGTGCTTAATCATTACTGTAAATTAACCATCTAGAACAATTATGAAATAGAAACTTTGAAATATTTCTCAATAGCTCTATTTTACGTCCTATGGATTTGATTGTTTTTTCCTGTTATTCCAATAATCGCTCCAACCTATGAGCTGGGAATTTCAATGAAGCTTTCGGATTTCTGAACAAGAAATGTAGTTACAGTGGGTCTTGACCGCCGCTGCACAGGTTATGTCAACAACAAATGATGTTCTATAGAAAAGAATAAATCTACGCTACAATTCATATCAACAACCGAGAATATATCGTAAAGTTGATTGACGATAATTTCTCGATCACCACTGTGGGTAAGAGTTCAGAGGTTTGCATATTAGTCAGAAGGACTACTTTCCGTCGCATTCATAACGTATGTGTTTTTCTGCCCTGTCTTGTCAAATTTAAATCTGTCAAGCTAACTTTCAAACGATTGACAGCGAAGTTTATGGCTATGAAGTTTCCAGCTCAGAAGCCGCAGATACCAACAAAAACAAACTTTTGGAGGGTACGATCTATAACGGACGAAATCCCGCTTACTCATTGTTTTTTTTTCGAAGTTTGACAGTCTAAGCAACACAGCGGTGGAAATACACACCACGAGCTTTAGAAAATAGAAAAAATTCACTGTAGTAAAATAAGAGGATTTTATGCTACAGGAAATTCCGTATACTCAAATATTCCATATTGCATTTAAAAGATTTTCTAAAGCGAATTTGCTGGATTCTGCGTTAGCTCTTGCCATGCGGGTGTTTTCGATTATCACTGTAACACCAGGTTTCAAATGTGGATAACTAGACGGTTTATATAGCAATAACAACAAAATACAAGAGAAATAGGGATAAGAGTACAATCAGTGTAAGAATACAAGTGAAAATGTGAAGAGAAGATGAGGATAATATAGAGAGCAATGAAGAGCACCAGCGCAATGGAGTACGGTTGCACGGAAGGGGGCAGAGGATGTTGTTATGCATGCACAGATCAACAACGGATCTGTGGATGGACGGAGCAGCCTATGGGATGGCTAAACTTTGCTGAGGATCGTTAACTACGCAGATAGAATGCAACAATGAAGAAGAAAAGCTGTACATATGGCATGCAGATAACTGGTGTGTTAGGCCGACATGATAAGGTGCAAAATATGCTATGGAAGAAGTGCACAGCGATGAAGTGCAACTTGTGACAGCGGCATGCAAGGAAGGATCATAGTGGGTAGGGTAACTATTCGGGCGAGTAGTCACTACGTTCACAATGGATCACAATTTTTGCATCATATGACTCGTATGCAGGTAGCGCATCATTGCCTACGCGCTTACATTGTCGAACGACTTTTCTTCGCCTTCGACAGTAGATACTTTCTGATGGAAAGATGAGAAAACAAATTAAACCTGTTTAGTTGAGATGACCCATCTCATCTTATCTACACTGCGGAATCCTGCACCTCTTGCATTTTTTCCACTTTCCGTGCATTCATCGTCCGCAAATGTCTTCGAACACTTCGTGCGTTGTTTCGGCTGTTGCTTAAGGATTCCGTCTGTTTTGTGAATGTCGTAGAATGTTTGCTCGGTAGATTCTTCTTGCAATCTTGGAATGAGCCGAGCTAAGGCATTTGCACGTGGATTAGAGGAGAACTGTGGGAGCGGGTCGAACCACCACATTGCATCCTGATGGATTAGAAGGAGAGGAATTTTAGCCGACACTGTGCATTCCATAACTTTGAATTTCCTGTTCGCTGTGCCACAATCAGGTGAGATGAACGGGAATCAAATACCTTTTAAACCTTCTGCACAGACAGGATAAAACGGTTGCAACAAGCAACTACCCTAAGCAAGAGCTTTGGCGCAAAAAGTGATGGAACCGATAGGAACCGCAAAGCACACCAAATCGAACCACGTCGTTTCGGTCTCCTTTGTCCTTGCTTCTCTTTTAGCCACCGAACCGACGGTATTGATAGGTATCCATCGCATCGACTGGAACATGTCTTTGTTAGGATTTTGTCACCTCCTCACCAAGAAAAATAATAAAAAACGAAGAATATATCATGAAAATAGGATAGGTGTGATGTGAAATAAGCATCATCCTAAGAAATATGGTCGAATAGAAAAGATGGGTTTATGGTAAGGCGTTTGACGGATCCCTGTCCGGACTAAACATCGATGCGACCGCAGAACAGACAAATACTTTAACAAATGACCACTATGTTTGCCATAATTATGTAGAAATAAGAAATAGAATTCACGAGAATAAGTGAGTAAAAGCGAAGAGATAGAGATGCAAATAATTCGATGTAGTGTATGGAAGCTAATGAACCCAGATGATCAAGATCGATCATGAAGTGCACGTGTGACAGTTAAGACAAGCAATAGCTTCGAAGCGGAAGGCGTGACCACGCCCCCAAGTTTGCAAGGGGCAACGGGGAGATCAGTTTCTTCCGCTGGATGCTGCTATTGTCGCCTTCTTCACTGGTGACATTGCCTCGTCCAAGTTGCTGTACTCGAAAGGGATTTTTTTGTCCTTCGATGTATTTGTGGAACATGAGTATGTCATTTCATTGAATACGTTCACTGTATTGACAAACGGCTTCTGAATCACTAGAACCAATAAAAACAAAATAGCTCTTTCAAAGCAAGAAACAATAGGTAACGCCGAACTTGTAACATTAGCAAAAACTTCAAATCCCTCGCAGTACGAGAAGTATGATTCCAAATAAACGATCCCTCAAGTTGGAAAATTGTAACCGTCACAAATAAGCAAAATATGGAAGAAGTAATTATGTATATTAGCAGTTAAAAGACTGGCAGACTAGTGGCTAATGCGGTGGCTTAGGTTCTCTGCATTCCAAGTACCACGTGGCGAATGAGAGGCGGTAACAATTGGAATTCTGTATAAAATGTACTTGGACACGCTTGCAGAGTGAGAGATGCGTTATCGGCCTCTCTTTGCGTCAGCAACACGTCAAGTGAGCTCGGTGAGGAAAACTTTAAGCCATATCAAGTATCAAAATTGATAACTGTGGTTATCAACAAACTTTATAATACATAAAGGGTCAACTAAGGACGCTTCGTCATACCAAGCAGTAATCAGTTGGCTGTAGTACATGTAGTTGACCATTTCCCACAGCAAGTTTTTTCGTTTTCCACGGACTTTGCTCCGCATGAGTTAGTTCCATTTTTCTCTTGGTTGTATAGTTTACAAAAGAAGGGTTTTCGACACACTTCGGTGGCTAATCCATGCTACCAACGGTTTGCCTCCTCATAGATATAATCACCTGAATCACCCGTATCACCTGTAGTGCCGTTGATCGTCTAGTGACCCGAGCGGGCTCCTCTAAATCTTCCATTTTTCCCTGTCGCGTGCAAGAGTAGCCCAATGGGTTCTGATCATTCTAGAGACTCGTTGAGCACCATATCTTTCTTCTACGCTTTTCGTGAAAAACTATGACTATCGGGTTGGTAACCTTCTTGCAGTGCGTTTGACATCCCGAATAATCCAGTTACTAACGGCTCTTGTCCACCCGGCTCACCTTGTCTTTGACTGTTTAGCGTATAGAACGGCGTCTTCGATTTTGATCAATGACACAAGTCAGAGCTTCGGATTCTTTCCTTTACTTCTCTAACACGGGATACTCCTAGCATCGTCCTTTCGTCTGCGCGTTCAATAAAGACGAGTGATCCTTCATCCCTTCCCAACGGTTTACCGCCTCATCGTTTCTGGGATGTGTTCCTGGGTGTCGGACTGCAATGTGCAGTGGAAAATTCGTTTACTAGCAGGGTTTCCCAAGCTGAGAATGAGTCCGGCGTTTCAATCAGGAAGCCCAGCTAAGAGTAAGCCAATACCAGGATCCACCGCCGTCCTGGTATCAAAGTCGCATGGTGGCAAATCTTCCTCTGATCCACAAAGACGGCGACTGCCCGTGGTGGTAACGACCTGAGGTAGACTTCGGCCAGGCTGACCTCGGGACTCCAGGGGACCATAATAGCTTAACCAGCAAATCTCCGAAAAATAGAGATTATGCCTGGGCCCACAGCATCAGTGACGACAGGCCATTCAAGTATCAAGTAAGTAACTGAGATCTTTCATCCTCGTTACCCTGAGATCAGGTTTCTGACGCATACGTTAACACACGAAGTACCGTTGAGTCGAAAAGGTGTGCATGGGGTCGGGTGTTCCTTGTTCTCCTCACTACATCCTCGACGCTCTTCAAATCTCCTCAAGTAGCTCGTTTCCTTCTGCTCAACTCTGGAGCTAAGTCGTTCATCACGTTGGTTTCCCAACGTAGATAGACAGAACTAGAGCATTCAGGTATATTCGAACCTTTGAGCGTGAGTTGGCCATACGAAACCAGTCCTTTCCTCATGAACACCGTTTTTGTGAGATTTAGTCGAAGACCAATCTTTGCACAGGTTTTATCAAAGTCGGCAAGCATTCGCTTTGCTTGGCTAATGTTTGGTTTCATAAGGACGATGTCATCAACAAAGCGAAGATGGAGCAATTGCCAACCATCGGTTTTCACTTACATATTGTCCCATTCCAGTGTTCGCAATGACGTTCTTGAGGGTGGCGGGAAATAATTTTGGCGAGGAGGTATCGCCTTGGCTAACCACTTTTTGACGTCGATGTTCATGTCGTTGTAGAATGGAGACATCTTGGTTGTGAAACTTTTCTACAGCCTTATACTTCTGTATACCGAGTAGAGACTCCCTGACAATCAAGGGTTTCCATGACTGCTTCTATCTAATTTGAGTTAAAGGTCGTTTTTACATCGATGGAAGTGAGACTGAGCGGTCTTTTGTACTGTCGCGATACTTCAGTGAGTCTTGTTATCGTGTGTACGTGGTCCATCGTACTGAATTCTTTTCGAAACCCTGCTCACTCACATGGCTGCCCTTCGACCAGTGTTCTGTCAACCTTGTTTAATATGACTCGAGTGAAAATTTTCTAGACGACAGACAGCAAGCAGATTGGGCGATAGTTGCCGATATCGTGGAGGTAACCTTTCTTGAAAAATAGCACAGTGTTGTTTTTCTTCCATTGACCAGGGACGTTTAACAAGAGTCAGCGATAATACTTCTTAATTAATGCAAAAAAGAAACATCCAATCGATGCTAGCCTTATCCATTCATTTGGCGATTTTCTGAACTCATAGGATCCGTCAGGAAAGCTTTCGTAGACTGCCACTGTCGAAGAAACTCTTCGTGAACGAGTTTTTCAAATCGAATCTAGTCTTCATCCGTCCATAGAAAACTTGTAGAGCGGATTGCATGCCAGTCACAAGAAAACGGCCAGCCATTCAAAATACATATGCAATACGATGAAGTGATTAAACCGATAGAGGTTCTTAAGCATCATGACCATAAGAAGCTGTTAACAACCGGACGTACACCTAAAGCTCTTAGTCCAAAAAAAAGTAGTTCTGTGGGTAAAAACAAACAACCAAAACCAAAACAACCTCGTTGTTTCTGTAAAACCTAAAATATAACTACTACTTCAAAAGCGCTAGGTAACAATTCCAAACAATAAAGTTTAAAAAATACGATGAAATCAAAGCTAAATTCTTGACAAGCTGAGTTGAACTAAAAGCATTCCTTTCTTCTTAAAATAGTGTTGCGTCGAAGAGAGTAAACTTTTAGGAAGGAAACGAAGAAAGTACACAAATAAAACAACAGAGCGTTTGACCCACTTCAGAGTAAGCCATTGTGAGAGCCATACAGCAGTCTATACGATTGCACATTGTTTGCTGTAAAGACATAGCTCCAAATAAAAACTGAGCCATAGTAGTTAAAAAAAAACACTGAAATTTACATCGCCTTACTACAATCAGATGTCTAGGCGTTTTTTCTTCATCATGATCGCTATTTAGGAACGCCTTTATTGTGTAGTAAGTGCTCTTATCCAGCCGTAGAGGGTCGCACAGCACGTGGAACATGCTGCTACGTCTGTTCCTTTCTGAAAACACAATGGTACGACTCAAAAAATCATTTGATAGAAGAAAGAGAGTGTTTAGAACAACCACAGACCTTCAATAATAAGTAGCACACTAGAAGTCATTGCATAGGCCAGGTATGCATTCAGTTACCTCTAGGATGTTTAATGAATTCGAAGGCATAGGGAATCTCTTAAGATTGATTAACGTCAGGTAATAGAGGTTTAATAGCCACCAACCTTTTCCAGCCCGACATGAAGCGTCACGAGTCTATTTTTCGGAAAAAGCGATGACATTCACTAAATATCCGTCCATTAGTCCGACATTTATTGACTACTCTTAGAAAAGCAAAGAAGAGTACAATATAAGAGGAGAGTGAGAAGAAAACAGAAACACGGATCTGAAAAACGAGCACAAGACGATGCTCCTCGCAACAAAGCAGATATTCCGCTTTTTGTCAAGCCGGCCGTCAATTGGAGACTTACTGGAAGCCCTTGGAACATTTTCATGGAGAGGGAGGTGTTTTTCTACTGTTTCTACAGGGAAGATCATTAGTGTTCGGATTTAGTAGTATGTGACATGTCTTTTCATGAGGAATGGACCGTAACCCCAAAAAAGACAGTGGTTTGTTTACGTGTTTGGTTTTGACGGTGGTAACGAACGATCCTTCTAAATGTCTTAGTTTCCACTTTCCTCAGTACATTTAGTAAAAACGTGTACAATGAGCTCTGGGAATTAGATAAAATCGTATTCTAAGGACCTAAAAGGGTACTAGAATACAGCTATCGGCGTTTATCATTCCCTAAAGGATGCGGCGTGCCTTCGACTTTATCATTAGTCCTCAGAGGTGACTAAATAAATAGTTGGTGGCGCATACAATGACTTGTATTGGCTTACCGAAGTATTAAGTCAATGCTTCTGTCCTCTCCGACAATTCTACTTCCAATTTCTCCACCCCTGAGTGGTGGAAATGTTAGCGAATCTAGTGTGCGGCGTCGAACGATCGACCATTTGCATGTTGCAGGGCTCCTCTAACCACTGCGGTACAGAAAATTCCGTTCTAAGGTACTTAGTTGAGGACATTTAGCACATTCATCGAAAGCCGCACAACCACAAGTGTGTTTCCAAAAGTATCGATGGTGTAAGGAATACAAAATTGCCACTGATGGGTTTATCCGCTTCATATCGTGGCTACCTGGGTACTTGGATAGCCTATCCTCATTGGCTGTGCTGGACTCAGTATATTTCCATTCCCCAGTATTTGCTGGTTTAGCCATTGTGTTTCCCTCGAGTTCCGAGGACAGCCCGTCCAAAGTCTCCCCCAGGTCGTCACCACCGCAGGCAGTTGCCGCCCTTGTGGATCAGAAGGAGATTTCCCACCATTCGACTAGTTTCATACTGGGATGGTGGTGGATCCTGGTATTGGTTCACTCTTAGTTAGGCATCCTGTTGGAAACGCTGATCTCCTTAACTTAGGAGACCCTGCCGGGGAAGAATTCCACTGCTGTACATCACAGCCCGACACCAAGGAACACCTCCCAGCCACGAAGAGGAGGTAAACCGTTGGTGGGTCTCATATCTATCCCAGTCTGTCTTATATCTGCTTGAAGCTAATTGCAAAAATGTAATGAAAGCACCCTAAATCGGCAAGTGAGAGTTGTTTCTAATGAAACCCAAAATCGCTTGAACACAGATAACTCAGAGTCTTGGTAGTCCATAATATACGACCATTGGGTTCAATGACTTGTACTCCAAACGTTTTAGTAGGTGACGAAGTAACAATATGGGCAAATAAGCACGAGTCGGCGACCGCAATATGAAATACTGCTGCGGTTTGGAAGGTGGGGATCTCTGAAAGAACTAAATAGTGGGTAAAAGGTTTGGAAGTGGTTTTCAAGTCTTCGCGTTCTAGAGAACTTTCATTTCTAAGGGCATTACAGTAGAAAGAGGGGGCGCGCGTAGCTCAGTGGATAGAGGTGCTCCTCAACACATTCCTCGTCTTTGGCTCGATCCCGCAATTTGTGCTCACCAAGCATTCCATTCGTCCTGGGTCGGCTAATTGGTACCAGACCTGTGTAAAAGGATGGCAACACTGGTCCGATACATCGGTGGGCTACCACGAGTCATTGTATGGGTCAGATATATATTCAATCACCTCCAGCGATGCCTAATGAAATCCAATGCATGGCACATCCCTTAGGGATTGATCAACGCCGAGAGCTTTATCCTTCGTCGTCATCCTCATCACCTTAGGCTGTTTTCATTCGGTAGGACATAAAACAAATGTCGGTCGCTCATTTCTAAGACCATCTTTCTCTTAACCTTGGCATTGTTCAGCAATTCACACCATGTTTCAGATTAATATTTTTAACGAGAGGAACATAACCCATCCATGTGAACTCTGTGGCGATAGTCTTTAAGTGGATTACAATGTGAAAGACTCACAGAAAGTAACGACTGGATGAACAAACCATTTTCATTCCAGCGCGACTAAAACTTACATATCGTGTTTCTCTGGTAATGTAGGGTTATGACTGCATAGATTGCTGTTAAATAGACCTTCGAGGCTCGGAAAAGAGCGAAATCTGCCGAAACGTCAGATTTCTTGAAAAAAATGGTATGGTAGGAACCTGATCTTGGCTTATCAAAACAAAAACTAGATGTCGGTTTTTTGTCATCTTTAGCAACACACCGGAATCGTTTTCTCTATGCTCAACAAGTTTAACATAACTGGTAATTACGTTGACGAGTTAACTCTACCCAGTAACTATCGGAACTCTGCGACGTCCTTTTCTAGCAGCTCGGTTGCTGACGCGATGCGCTTCGTCGCCTTTCCGGGACGAATTTTTCTTTCTTTATATTCTCAGTGGAAAACGGAGTCCTTCCAGACTGAGCTCAGGCAAAAGTGTTTTTTCCTCGAGAATATTTCTACTTTCACATGTGAATTTGCCCGAATGTAAACGAGTTCGTAGTGTGAACGCGGTGTTTGTGAATGAGGTTTCGAGAAAACTATTTTCACCTCAGAATGGCCTCGTAGTTAAATACGTTTCTTCAAAATGCGCTTCACTCTTTCCTATTCGTTTAAGAAACGCATCACTAGGTCCTTCTTCATAGCATAAACAAGATAACAACATGTCGGACGAGATGAGCCGCATGGCACGCATTCAGCGCAAGCGATCAATTTGCTCAGATTTTATAAATCGGAATGCCTTTCTGTATCTGTGTGAAGCATTTTTCGCACCACAACTTCTAATCGATATCGATTATTTCAGCTTGTGGCTCGAGGAACTGCGATCTAGAGAGACCAGTTCCATCATTCTGCAGAGATGACGTCAGGTCTTGAAGTAAGTATCTTATCCAGTGCTTCCGCTTTCCTCCTATGTTTCCATCGAGGGTAGCTTAGAACAACAACGGAATTAGGAAGTAAATTAACAAAACAACATGGGGAAAATTCTGATGAGTCGTCCTTATGTAGGAATGTTTTCACATAGTTCCTCATCGTTTTTTCTTCTTTGCCTGTTAGCACATCAGATTCTGTAGTCATCCATTGGATCTTTTCTCTAAGAATTTCAGAATGAACTCATTTTGGCGATGCGGACGACGGACGAATCTGCCCTCAAGTCGACCACACGGGATGCTTTCGACGTCAACGACTCGGATGCCCTCGGAAACTCACCATTCCCTTATACCGTCTTCATTGGTGATGTGGCACTTACATCAGTGGTCCTTCTTCAGTCCATCCTACGGTATTTTCCTTAGTTTCTTCTTTCTTTTATTTTTCAATTTTCAGGATTACGAAGTTGGAGTGCTACAGTAGCTTCTATGAATTGAACAATGCTGTCTTTTCTATTTTTTTACATTGTCTCTGTAAATTGATTTAATTAATTTTCCCTTGCTGCTTTCAGACCAGTTCATTTTGTTTCAATAGGTCGTGCGGATGCAAACGCACAAGACGCGGTCGGACTGTTTGACCCGCTACACGAAATTTTGATGTTGCGAAATCCCTCGTTGATGAAGGTATAGCGCTTCCATAGTAATGGCATTTTCATACGTCATTTTATTGCAGAAGATTATGGTTGAAATATGGCTTTCTTGTTTTCCCTTGTTTGATGTTTTGATGTTTCTTCCTATTTTGTGAAGATCTTCATCGCACATACGCCGCACCAGGTGATGACGAACAATCCGTGAAGGGTGCGCCATGCGTTCGACTTCATCAAGCAACGTTAGAGGTGAGTGGATGCATGTCTGGCATGTACCTTGACTCGAGGTGACCCACCGATGGAACGAGTCGGCTCTGCTATCCTTCGATACACCTCTGGTAACGATTTGCCGACCTCGCTCCAGAGAGATGGAAGGCCTGATGAGCCGTTGGCGTGAGATTGAACCCATATGTACTGCAGGGCATTTGTAACTGGCTGCGCTATATGCGTCCCACGTACATGATTATATTTATCGACAGTTGTTTTTTTTCTTTAAGTCATCGATGACAGTGCGGATATAATTTATTTTGCATCACTCATCATCGCATCTATTGTGTGTATCCCAGCACTTCTTGCATTCGATCCGTTTTCGTCGCATTCACCGTCCACAGCGGTCTTAGAACACTTCCAGATTTGTTTCGGTTGTTGCTTGAGGATTACATCTTTTTTTTGTGAATGTCGTATAATTCTGATCGAGTCGACTGTTCTTGAAATCTTGAAGGTAGCAGATTTCTCTAAGGCTACAATCATCACCTTCTTGCTGAGCTGCTTCTAGCTATTGTGCTACCCGTTTCTTCCCTTTGTATTATATGTATATGTATATGTATATATATATATATATATATATGTACATATTTTCATGCACATAGATATATATATATATATATATGTTATATAATATTCCTTTTTCGGTACGATTTGCCTTAGTTCAGCGAGTTCTCGATGTGTTATACTCATATACACGTAGATGTATAAACTCATACATGCTGGCCTTCTTCAGATCAGATTCGCTCGTGAGTTTCAGTGAAATAGTGGTTGGTTCATGGGGAAAACAACGCAAACATATCTCTCGGTAAAGTCTTCAATCCATCGTTATCGTGGAAGAAGTGTGTTCTATGGTATGCGATGTTCGGCATACCGTTCGCCTTGCACACTCATTACGCCAAGTCGTTCGACATTTCTAATCATCAGCATATATAAAGGTAAATCAACACCACTGGCGAACCCCTTGTGTTTCACATAGCAAAAGAATGTTGTACTTCATGTCATTGGTTGAACTTTCTCAGCGACCAAAATCGGCAGTGAAATTTTTACAAGTGCTAGGTTCGAAAATAACTCACGGTTTCAGCCTGTATTTGTGAAGACGCATATCTCAGCTCAGAAAAAAATTTTATTGTTGGAATTAAGAACAGTTAAAATCTACAAATTGTTCCCATTATGAGAAGTAGGTTCTTTCGTTTTGCCTATATAGAATTTTGGAACTCTTGGAACGATTAAATCATTGAGGGCAGTTCTGGCCCACGCTTGGTTTCTGGAGCATCTCTTGCACAGGAAGTTGTCGAAATTTCTGAAGAACTGGTAGTCGGCAGACGAAAGGTCCAGAGAGGATGGTTGATGAGGCACGGTTTCGTAGCACTTGTTCAACCTTTGCAGTGTCGGAAATGTGCAGTCTAGTCGAGCGTTATCATGGAGAAAGAACTTTCCCTTTCGCTCGAACCTATTGCCCATCTTCTTCGACTTTCCAATTTTCTTTAAATGCTGCGTAGCAGTGGAAATTCCTACACCGAGGTTTTTCACCAAGCTCATCAACATCTGTGCATCTGTTTGCCTACAGAAAGGCCTTCAATTCACTGGCCTACAGAAATGTATTCAATTCATCGTCTTCTATAGCAGAAGGGCACTGTGACTTTGCCGACTTTGCTACCACAAAGTTTGTGAAGCCGACGTTGCACTGAGAATTCGTTAGGACTTCCTTCACTTCACAACTTATGATTTGTTTCTAGCCGTTTGCCCTGCAGGTGTAGGGCGCGTGTGGCGCAGTGGTTGTAGGCGCCACTGCGACATACACGTGGAATCGATCCCCCACGCCCATGGCCCACCAAGCCTTCCATCCCTCCGGGGTCGGCAAATTGGTACTAGTGTTGTCTGGGGAGGACAGCAGCACTGGCTCCATACATCGGTAGGCCACCGCGAGTCATTGTAAAGGTCAGATGTGTATTCAGTCACCTCCAACGATACTTAGTGAAGTCGAATGCATGGCGCATCTCTCAGGGATTGATCAACGCCGAAAGCTTTATCTGAGAACTTTTTTTGCGCTGCAATACGCAAGGTCTAAATTCGTAGAAGTAAATCTGTCGAAATTGCTGCTTTGCCATCTCAATTTCTAATCTCTAAAACTTGCAAAATGCGCTCTATATTATGATTAAATTGTACGGAGTGAAATTATATAAAACAGGCTTAGTTATACCACCTGCTTTTTCCTAGCCTTTGTTGTGTGCGAACAATCGTTCGACGTCTGGATGAATGTACTTCTATTAGCGCTCATCTCTGAAGGAGTGGGCAGGTTTTACACAGGAACTCCGGCCGACTATTATGGTTACTGCACCCCGAAAAGACACTCATTTTTCTTCAGAACTGCACTTCATTTGACGACGTGGCGTGGAGGTTACACCTGTGTTGAATATCTAATAGACGAAGGATCAGAAATGGAAGCAGTCGACTGCAGTCCGACACCCCCTCGTGTGTTCAGTCGAGGACTCGAACTCCTGGTGCGTCCTTGGTTTGTTGGTTATTTGTTTTCTCTTGGTTTGATAATTGCACGTTCAGATTGAGGAGACTTAGAGCACTGCTCTTAGCTACCTGCCTTTATCAGAAACACTTAGGCCTCATGTTGGAATGTATTATGCTGTTCGCGTCGACCGTGCGAAGTTCGTTAAGTAGTATTGGGCTGCAAGAACGATGTCTGGAATTTTTTTTCTGCCTACTCGACATACTTTAGGATAACCAAGATTACGAGTGACACGAGTGATCGTATGCAGTGTACTATTGCTGTGACATTCGCGATCTGTGGTACAGTTCTCGTTCCATTGCAAATTGGCCCTTCCACAACCAAAAAATTTGTGACCTGCTATGGAGTGCAGTTATCACTTGGTTAATCACTAGGTCAGTACTTATTTTATGGTTTAAATTTAAGCCATGGTACACTAAACTAAATCAGGTTTCTATTCGTTTTATGCGAATGCAGATGCATTTTATGGAAACCATGTCTGTAGGTTCTACCTCGCCCACTCCCATCCAAGGATCATATGCTTTCCGCGGATTGCTTATACGCTTGTTTAAGGAAACATTCCTGCACTCCTCCAAAGTTGGTGATTCGGTGTGCTTAAGAGCGTAGTTGTCTCAGGATCACGAGGAAAATCTGCTCAACTAGTGTTCAGGATTATTAGTGATGAAAATAAAATCGTTAAGGAGCAGCCGAATCCATTTGTAAACCCGATGACCTACGTGGCAGCGGATGTAAGAAAAATGAATTGGACGAAAAAGTATTGGGATCACATATTCGGTAACCGGTCCGGTGAATAAGTAAATTAAAGTTGCAAGGTTATCGTCGATAAAAATGTGGAATAAATGGAGTAATATGTGTGGTGGATACCATTCGCATAACATTTAGCTATCCAGAAACCATTGATTGAAGCACAGAAACGTCGTCAATGCCTAGTAAACATTGGACAGTAGTCGCTGCAGGCTTTGGAAGTGAATCAGAACGGTACAAACCATGCAGTGCTTTCAATGAAGGAAGTATTCGCACATCTTCAGGTTGCCTGTCGATGAGAATGTTGTCAAGTCCTTCAACTATTCGTATCTGATTCTATAAGAGAGGTGGAAGCGAAAATCACTGGAACGATATGTGCGAATTTCTCTGGTAACGCATGTGGACGTTGCTTTCAAGAGATAGGAGTATAAATCGTGGATAACCTTCTACTAGGCTGCTAGGTTCCTCGGAAATTGATGACCTGTTTTATGATTCCATTTTTCTTGCTTATTTTCTAGCAGTGATCTTTTTTAAATGTTTTATATATGTATACGTAAATGTAGATATACATGCATACATGCATATATATATATACACATGCAAACATACATACATACATACATACATACATACATACATACATACATACATACATACATACATACATACATACAAACATGGATACTAGGGTGATGGATTCGAGGAAAGGAATTGAATGCAAGAAGAACTGGAATCGCACACTGTGGTACATGTGATTTCGAGTCATCTAGTAAAAGTGAGATAAAAAATGTGGAATGTTGCAGTTGATTTTAGTTTAGGATTATGACATAGGGTATTGTAAGTCATCTTCTTGGACATATATCTAGTGAGATGAAGTTGATGATGATTATTAACAAAAACTGAATGTTTTAGGTCCTTGCATATCGCATTCGGAAATTGATTAATCGGGTTCCTACTTTGTTTCATTTCATTTGGAAGTGAATCAATGTGCATCAAGGTAGTCTGGGTATCTACTGTATTTCGTATATGGGGTTTTCGAAAAATTTGTAATTTGTTTCAGGATGCCAAGGCCCAATTGTTCCTATTTGCGATATCGAAGACCAGGACATCATTGACTGTATGCAGTTAGTGCAGGTCTGTATGACAGAATCGCCCATAAAAGTTTCTTTGCTTTTACTCCCTGATCATTGCCAAAGTTTGTTGCGTTTATTATGTTTTATTATACGTTGGGTTTCTACGTATTAGACTCCACGCTTAAACAATATATCTATAGCACGAATAAGGAGACTATGGAATATAAGTAGATCCGAGATGAGACGGGTTATAATGGACTTCACGTTTGTTCCAGCATGGAGATTTCGGACATTTTTTATTTCTTTCCGAACTCTAGCGTCTAGTGTGTCAGTGTGTTAAATGTAAACCGAAAGGGATGATGTGACGTATTTGCACTGAAATCTAGGCGAATTCGTAGAATGGACTACGTTTCTGTTATGTCATGGGTTCGCTAGTCTTCTGATCTATATCCCGACTGTACCCTTTACGTCGAAAATGCGGAATCATGAGTAAAAAGGAAGCAACTATTTGCTCTAATCTGAAAGTGAATTTGATACGACACCGTTGTAGAGGAAGGATTACAGAGAAGCTGCCAAAATTTTTAAAGCACTATGCTATGATCTGTGTTTACCACATATGCACACTTACTGGGATATTTGAAAGGTCGGTCCTAAACAGTAATGCTAGACCAAGAACATTTGCAATACGTTCCGTTGCCTTGCAAGCCTCGTTCAGGGTAGAGATTATTTTTAAGTATGGAAGCCGGTGCGAGTCGCATACCGCTGTAAAACTTCTGCAGCTGTGGGTACAACTGAGCGATCCTATTTTGGAGTATCTTGTAGTTTTTCACGTGTCTTATGCGTACTTTTATGTAGTTTATGCCGAACGTGTGGATTCTTTTCGCGACCTGTTGCTCTGTGGTTTTCCTCAGTGAACACCGCAACCTCATTGGTATCTCGGGATCACGAACAACGATTTGTAAGTCAGTCACACTTAATAGGTCTAACATTTCACTTTTATCACTTGGTATTCATTATAGTAACTAGCATGGTGTCATTGTTGTCTTGTTGTTCATTTGCCTATTGATATTGTACCGGTAACAATGCCATTAATTACATCACTTTTTAATTTGCGAGTTAACCAAGTAATGATAGCCAAGCGTGGAAAGGGTTCTGAATTATAACTTTTGTTGTTTTTCATAAATTTTTAATCTCTATTCTTATGCCGATGGCAAATGTTGTCCGTTCCCATATTTGTACTACTGATAACTAAATGTTGGTTTTCTTCCTTTCCAGGTATGTAGAAGTCTGTTTAGTGTTTCTGTTTTGAAACTAATGTGATTAAGGGTAATGGACTGCGCTCTCGTGAGTGTTTCGGTCGAATCCGAACTGGTGAGCGGTGGTAGGAACGGGCGCGATTATTTGAAACCATTGGAGAAATGTCGAGAGTGGAGGCGAAAACGAATTGTGCCAAACCGCTAGGCTTAGGTGGGTTTTGGGATTTCCTTAGTCATTATAAATAAGCATTCTATTAGAAGACGTAATATTGTGCGTGAAGGTTAAACATCAAAATAGGAACCCTGTATGGGTTACATGCATTCAACGTTTTAAAGAGTTGAGTTTGTCATGGTGTAGAACCAGTTTGTTTTAACGTCTGATTTTTATATTCGCGTAACCCAGTAAGGTTTTCTCAATGATCGGTATGTTCTTTGCATTAAAATTATATTCTTATTTATTTATTATCAAAAATGTCGCATAATGTTGTAGAACGTCAACTGTATAGGGTCTAATCACATGGCGCGTTATCTTTAACACATGTGAGACGACATGCATTGATTTCAGTGCATGTTTCCTAAAATAATGACCTAAGTTCAGTAATGTTTACCCATGGAAGCCAAAATAATGGAGAAGTTTAGACCAACATAGGTTCAAATGAACTTTGCTTGAAAAACCGGTGGATTCTACAGATCTTCGAACAAGTTACAAGTTTGAGACTGCCAGTGGTTTACGAATTCTTGCACTATATAGAATTGGAATTCTGGTTTTCTCGAGCACATGAGACCTGTTTTCTTCCACACTTTTCTTCGCCAAATAAGAGACGGATTCCATCCAACGAATCACGGATGTATTTCCCAAGGGCAAAATTCACCTTTGCAGCTACTACTTGGTAAACTTCCAAAGTTAAATCTTGTTTCCGATTTTCTTGAGAATTTCATCTCTAAAAACCAATGTTTGTTTTTAAAAAATAGGACAAATCCGATGTATTCTATAAGTCCGTTAACGTTAAGGGCAGTGATTTTAAGTTGCTGTACTTGTCGAAAAACTATCGTTAGTTATTGAAAAATCCCACCATCGCACCTGGGCTGAAATTCTGAGTCGTTATTTAGTAATCTTGCATAATAAATCTATACTGTTAGCAAGAATGCATCGGGAAAAGCAGCCAAACGCTAAAACTAGCTGGGAGTTTATTTTAGCACATCTTTTTCTGCCTGAATGTTCAGGGTTTAGGCATTTGCTGGAAAGTCCCTTCCCGATGAGGCGGAGATGTATTCTGTCGGTATACGTGCTGCTTCTACTCTTAAACTGGTTGTATTTGTCAAATCGAGTCCGTTAACTGGATGAGAACGAGACGACCAGCTAAATGCTTAGGAACGAAGTGAGCGATCGTGAGCACAGACGACGTTGCCCAAGGTAGATCCTTAGTCTTTCCACATTTCCTATATTTTCGATTCTATTCAAAACGAACAGTACGGTGTTTCGTACCGAATGTTGGAATTAGTAGCGCAGTTTTAATACCCTTACCAACGGTTTAGCCCCTCATCATGGCAGGGAGGTGTTCCTGATGTCGGAATGCGAAGTACAGCGGGGGATTCGTCCCCGGCAGGGTCTCCCAGGCTGGGAAAGAGTTCGGCGTTTCCATCAGGAAGCCTAGCTAGGAGTAAACCAATACCAGAATCCACTACCGTCTTGGTATCAAAGTCGCATGGTGGTAAATCTACCTCTGATCCACAAGGGCTGCGACTGCCTGTCGTGGTGACGACCTGGAGCAGACTGGCCAGGCTGTCGTCGGGATTCCAGCGAACCACAATGGCTTAACCAGCGAATCTCCGAAAAACGGTGATTATGCTGGGGCCCGCACAACTAGTGATGACGGGCCGTTCAAGTATCAAGTAAGTATCAAGTTTTAACACCGTTCATTAGATTGTCAAGAAATTTAAAATGCAGCACTCTTTTTAGCAGATGTTGTGCAGCCGAAGTTAGAAATGCTAAAGAAAGCTGTTTTGCTGAGGCGGAAAGAAATTTGACATGCCGATGAGAAAAAAGTTGACTGAAGTTGCAACTACATCTGGAACTTGTAGCTTCAGACACGCAGTTCAGAATCCCCCTGTTAGTTAAGGGAATATCCTTGTGTCCAGAGTGCGTTTCAGTTGTTGTGTATGGTAATCAACATATCACAAAACATTGGCGCCAGTAATCACTTTTTATTTGCTGCCTGTTCTTTTTTCGTTGCAGGCAATGATGTGAAATACGACTACAATGTTGCTGAGATATTTGTAAAACTCCGGATCCAGGTGTCCGGACCTGCAGCAGGGATCGAACGTCGTTATTACCCTATCCGTGGCTAACGTGTTCGCTACCACGTGCGTTCATCATTTCGCCTTTCTTTTAGCCATGCTTTATAGGCGCTATCACCAATCACCTGTCGGCGGAATTAATCTGGGGAGCACAAATCTTCAAGTCGAAAGCATCATAACCCCAGAGGCATTTGCAAGATCCCGAAGCCCTGGTGTCTGCGGCGGGGATCGAACCTCGTTCTTACCCTTTCCGGGGGCTAGAGTGTTCACCATCACACCATGAGTGCCTTTCGTGTCGCCTTTCTGCCAGCCATATTTTAGAGGCGATATCAGCAATCAGGACACGTGTGGCGCAGTGGTTGGAGGCGCTACTGCGACGCACACGTGGAATCGATCCCCGCGCTCATGGCCCACCAAACCTTTCATCCCTCCGTGGTCGGCAAATTGGTACCAGACTTGTCTGAGAGGATAGCACCACTGGCTCGATACATCGGTAGGCCACCGCGAGTCATTGTAAAGGCCAGATATGCATTCTATTACCTCCAACGATACTTAATCAAGTCGAATGCATGGCGCATCCCTCAGAGATAGATCGACGCCGAAAGCTTCATCCTTTATCGTTTTATTGTTTATAAGGCTTGTTTCAATTATGCTTGTGATTTCCTGGCTTATGATGTCCGCATTAATTTCTATAGGTTTCTTTGGAGCGTATGAAGAATGTGCACTCTTGCCGTGTGCAGAACACTCACAAACATCGAGTGAGTCCACTTCCTTCGGTACACTCACTGGATGGAATTCAGGTACTCGTATGTGTCCCGTATTACATGAATCCGACATTTCGTTGTATGTGGAAGACGAATTCAGAGTGTGCTAATTCAGTCCCCAATCAGCGAAGAAATGCTCTCTAGAGACCCTTGAGAGCTTTCGTGTGGTATAATTGTAAACCAATAGTAAGTGGTACCATATTGTAATATGATGTTTTCTGATCTTATAGAGTTAATGTTCGATCAGAAATTGCATTTCTTGGTCATTTTGGTTGATTTAAACTCGTAACAAGGATTTAATACTTTGTTTCAAATTTGTTACAAAGTCGAATTTTCAATGTCCTGTTTACCTATTTTACGAAATCGACATAGGGTTATGAATCGAGTAGTTTCTCACCATATTTCCCGTTTTTTATTCAAATGTATAAACTATTTGAGAGACAGGCAGAACCAGTGACCCGTATAGTGTGGTGGTGAACGCGTTAGCTCCCAGAAAGGGTAACAGCGCGTTCGGTTCCCACCACAGACACCTGCTGTGCGGAGTTTTGCAAATATATCAGCATCGTTACGGTTATAAACTATTTTCTTTAGGTGCGACGTCAGCAACATACTCCGGCTCCGTCGAATTGTCGCCAGAAGGCGCTAAACAAATCCCGCGGTACTCATCGTGAACATTCGTCGTATGATGACAGTGAGAGTAGCGAAACGGAGCCTTTATTTTCAGTGCGTTATTTCCGAATGAGGGTATGTTTTGCAGTTTTACAATTATTAACCACTTGTGTTAATGGTTGTCTACGTATTTTGCGAGTTTTTTTCCCTTCGCACATTTCAGTTACCAACTCGCCCTGGTCTGTCGGCGAGATCAGCACGGACGGTTGCTTTCCTCGGCGGAACCGTCCGTTGTAATGTCTGCGCTCCTCGAACGAATAGTGCTTTCAGTTGCCGGTTTGCTATTATTATCTATCTTTGCCATTTACAAAAAGGTTTTGCAAATCCTTGCATGGTTTCACACCACGTTTTTAAAAACATCGTTTGTCTAGGTTTGTAAAAAACGTCGTGCTCGCGGCACCTGGCCGCTCAATCTTATAATTGCTGGAAAATTCGTGCAAAAATGCAACAAGTTAGCGATTAACGAACTTTTCCGTAACCACCGCCCAGGCCACACAAACAAGCCCTGTCACAGCACGTAGCTTTAACATTGCTTGGAATGTATAAGCCTAGAAATCCCATGTTATCTACTTTTATCATGGAGAATTTTCGTTGTTTTAGCTATAACTCATCCGACGTATTATGAGCAGCACATTGCTCTTTTCATATTTCCGTTTCGGGTACTTCTCTGCCATTTTTGCTATTTTTAGCAACGTTTAGTTGACAATTCAATATATTGTATGTTAGTGAACGCACTCCGTCGTATTGATATATCATTGCGAAATTCCGCTTCCGACGATCTTCACCATAGGGGTATTTCTACTTCATATTTGCTTTGTAGTTTTCGAGTTTGTCATGAGTAAATCGTTCTACTTAAAGAGCGTTTTAACAAATTATTCACTTCATAAAACCACTTTGGTCCATACCTAGTCCTTCCATCTTTTTAGTGTACAAATTACTTGTAATTTGGCATAATATGAAGTGCCTCGTGCTTACTAGTCCCCTACTAGTGCACTACCGCATCTACCTTTCACGTGCTATTTCGTAGCAAAGTCAATGAATGCTGAAACTCCGTAGGTTCTGCAAGCTAGTTTTGAGGTCTAACTGTCGCACAAATAAGGTTTCAGTTTTTTGCACTTACTTGGATATTTGGATGGCTTGTCTTCCTGGTTACACGGGTCCCAGCATATTCTCCATCTTTCGCAGTTTAACTGGTTTAGCCATTGTGGTTCCCTGTAGTCCCGAGGTAAGTCTAGCCAAAGTCTGCACCAGCTCGTCAGTTTCCACCACAGGCAGTCGCTACCCTTGTGGATGAGAGAGAGATTTGCCACCATACGACTTATTTGACACCAGGACGGTGGTGGATTAGGACGGATATGGGTGACAGTTTGAGAAAACGACCCATGGATCCCTAGTAAAAAGCTCTCGGCGTTGATCGCTCCTTGACTGCGCCATGCATTACACATAATTAAGCATCGTTAGATGTGATTGAGTACATGTATGGCCGTCACAATGACTCCCTACCAATACATCGAGCATTGCTGCTATTCTCTCAGACGAGTCCGGCACCAATTTTTCCTATCCCTGAAGGATGGAGTGCTTGGTGGGCGTGGGGCGTGGAGATCGATCCCATATGTATTGGAGAGCGGCTCCGACTGTTGCGCTACACGCTCGCTGGATCCCTGGTAGTAGCCTCTAATCTGCTTGTTCTTCCCCACCTACTTATTGAATTATTTGATGAGGCAGTTATTTTGCCTCTGTGACAAGGTATAAAAGATAGAGCTTAAGAAGTTGTTTAACCCTTTGCATTTTCGATCTCCGGACGTTACTGTATTAGGAGCTAAACGAAATTTATTACAAAGAGTAAACATTGATTAAATAATGATAAGGGTAGACGACACTTGAACATCAGAAATATCTGAGTAGATCCTAAGCCAGCCGAAACATTACCGATGGAGCCCTCTCCAAAAAAGGACTTGACATTTCTACTGCCTATGCAAGCCCGTTGTATTCTCGACCAGAATCAACTTTCACATGCTTAGTCCGCAACAAAGCCCAAACGCCTCCATCCACATCTGTAGATGACGAAATTCTAGAGAAAACTATAAATGGAAGATGTTCTAGAACCCATCCACACGATATGTGAAGACGGTTAGTCTAAGTATTTGGGTCTTCGCGTAGTTAATTATAACACATTATGACTATATTAGTCAACTTGTATCAAACTATACTTACTTGGCACAAATATCCGATATCCGTTATCTTATTCTAGCACTTGTTCTACAATATTTGTGTTTTACTATGGATCGTATATCGTGCTGGGATTCTTGACAGTCAGCTTAAAATTGTATTTATCTCCAAAATAGTCATAATTCTTCAACTTTTGGATAGCAGAATATATAAATGGGCACGAGAAAATTCCTTCACTAGATAATAAAATAAATGATAAATGGTAAATATATTCGTAGCCTAGAATTAATATCGTCATTAAGCTGATTGTAGCACATGTTTCTTCGCTATGACCATTTGAGAAAGGCTGTCCTATGATGGATCGCGTCACGCCAA
Organism: Angiostrongylus vasorum; assembly: GCA_018806985.1. Lineage (NCBI taxonomy): Eukaryota > Metazoa > Nematoda > Chromadorea > Rhabditida > Metastrongylidae > Angiostrongylus > Angiostrongylus vasorum. Next base: position 15,685 of record JADANN010000027.1, on the reverse strand, counting down.
CTGTAATATCTACTAGTCTTGAGTCATGATGATCACGAAGTCCAGAGGGAGGATAACCATAGTCCTAATGACGACGGTGTTCACCTTTATCACGGTCATGATATGGATCATACTGATAACTTTGATGATGGTAAGGGGTGGTGTTCATATCCTCTCAACGGTTTACAGCCTCATCGTGGCTGGGAGGTATTCTTGGGTGTAGGGCTGAGATTGGTGATGTACAGCGGCGAGATTCATCCTCCATGGGAGGGTCTCTCAAGCTGAGAAGGAGTCCGAGGTGTTTCCATGAGGAAGCCCAGCTAAGAGCAACAAATACCATGACCCACCACCGTCCTGGTATCAAACCAGTCGCATTGTGGCAAATCTTCCTCTGATCCACAAGGGCCTGTGGTGGTGACGACCCTGGAGCAGACTTTGGCCAGGCTGACTTCGGGACCCAGGGAAACACAATGGCTAAACCAGCAAAAATTCGAAAATGGAGAATATGCTGGGTCCCGCGCAAACAGTGAGGGATGAGCTATCTAAGTAAGTAAGTAAGGTGCTCGTATTGGTGAGCGAGCATGCGTCCTTAACTTTTTTCGTTTCCGGAACCAAAATGTACAGCAATTATTCGACAGCAGTTAAGCACGGACATTAATTAAAAGAAAAACCGTAGTGTGAGACGCGCTCCACTCCCTTATCGTAGCTCTGCCATGCGCCATGCTTCTTTATACCGTATTCGACATATTCATACTTGTCGTATTCATGTTTGTAATTCTTCACATGTCCGTGGTGATGGTTGCCTTCCCTAGGAGCTTTAACGTTTTTTCGGTAACTTTCGTTAGTTTTTGGACTAGTAGAATATTTCAGAATTTGAGTCATGGAAAACCTATAAGTGTCATTTTATCCTGTTCCTCTGACCGTGCATATAAACTTTATTAAGTGTTAGGTAAGGGCGTATGTGGCCCATTGGTAGGATGCGCGCTGCAATGCAATAAACATGGGACCGATTCCCGCGCCCCGGCCTACCCAACCCCTCCATCCCTCTGGGGGTCGACAAATTGGTACCCTTGTCTGGAAGGATGGCAGGACTGGCTCGATACATCGGTCGGCCACCCGAATCACTGTAAGTATTCGAAAGTATGGAATGTTGCATTTCAAAAGCTTATACTAATTGCTCGATTGAAACTCGAAAACTCACGATTAGCCATTGAAGAGCACAGTGGAATAACTGTGATAGAAACTGCGAGCAATTTCATTGTCTGTGGAGGTCGTAACTTCCTGAGGAAATGACTATCCTGACTTAACCACAATGATGCTGAGATATTTGCAAAACTCCGGACCGCAGGTGTATGCAGAGGGGAACGAACGCACTATTACCTTTACCCCAGGTCGTCACCAGCGTAGGCAGTCGCCGCCCTTGTGGATGGGAGCTAGATTTGCCACCATGCTGCTAGTTTGGTACTATGATGCTGTGGATCCTGCTATTGGTTTACTCTTAGCTGGTCTTCCGGATGGAAGCGCCGGACTCCCTCTCAGCTTGAGAGACTCTGCCACGTGGATGATTCTCCCCGCTGTACATCGTAGCCCCACACTCAAGAACACCTCCCAGCCACGATGACGTGGTAAACCGATGAAAGGATTATCCTGAATAGTAGATGATATTATTTAAAGCTCGATTCACTTAGTATGAACTAGCCGTACCTGTTTTTTTCTCCAATATCGGGCGGCGTTATGAATGCCTTTAGTTTTCTGAATTGCCTACTACCACTAATATGAGAAATAACCACGATGGACCAGAATTTTTTTTGGCGCGTGTAGAGCTGTAATTATTTTTGTTAAAGTATGATGTCGTTGGGCCTTTGTACATCATAGGAATCATAACAATTACAAAAACACTTAGATCCACAACCGATGTATATTACGTTTTCCTATGCTTTCTTTGGTCCGATACATTTTAGTTGTAGCCGAAGCTTGTTCTTAAATTAAGGCTTCCTCAACAAAGTAAACAATGAAAGGAAAATGTTTGGAGTAAAAATTAATAAAGCGTTCTTCACTGACCGATTCCTAGGTCTGGCACAATAACAATGCATTCGACTACATTAATGGGTTTGTAAAAAATCATTGAAAGCATCTATGATCAGTGGCTGCGGTGGCGTGCAGATGTAACAAGTCGGTGCTGGAATCCTTCCAGGCAATTCTGGCACCATTAGATGAGATAGATTGAAGCAAACACAGATCTTGTGAGTATTGCAGGGCATTCTACCGTGCAGTGTTCAGTTTCTGCCGGAGGCAAATGTTATATGAAATAATTTAGGAACAGACTTGCTATAATCAATAGCAGAATCCGCTATGTTTTTGGTTTAAAGATTGGAACTTTGTTAATTGATCAAGAAAAAATTCTGTGGAGGACTACATCACGATGTATATTGTATGTTCAGCCTTCGAATAGTGTTTCAAGTAGATAACCGACTTCATTACAAAAATTCGCGTAGATCCACAAGATGGTAGGCCACGTCACAACGTAAGAGTTTATGTGAAGAACTCCCTTGGAAAGTGCCGTAAATAAAAACTATGATTCATAAAATGTTCATTTGACCGTATTTTCACCGCGTACTTACCTTAGTACGTCTTACACGAATTTGTCACAAAGCGTCTAGAAATCTGCTCGCATAGTAATGCGTGAGACCTGTAACGATTCTTTGTTTATTGTAGAGTAACACAGAAGATCGTCAGCAATGGTGATGAGAGCAGTCGACATCTCTGCCCTGGATGTCTATTTGGCCCTTCGAGTGGCTAAAAATTAGACGTCGCCGTGCTACCAACAGATGTCTGTGCCAACGCTAACATAGCAGTACTAAACAATACACTATGTCCAGCAGCGGTTCTGTGATTCGCAGAATGAATTTTCCTCAAAGGCAAACTAACTGCTTAGGTCATGTTCTTGTTGTTGTCACACGGCACTTTTGGTTTGACCGTAATCTAGTCTAGAATTTAATACTTGAACAGATATAATTTATATGGACTTCACATCTTCTAAACGCGCCAGCACTTCTTCCATTCGTTCTATTATCTCACAACCATTATCCACTTCAAATCCGATCGGGTTTGTTGGTTCGACGGCGAATTGGTGATCTGTGGTCATCTATCTTCAGTGAATTGTGGTCGAGAGTGACTTTTCTTAAAATCCCGAGAACGCTGTGCATGTGCGTTTCCATTTCTTCACCATGCGCATTCGCTAAGCGTTGTTCATCAGAGAGAAATTTTGCCGCTCTATGACTAGAATTATACTATAGTTATACTGTAGTCGCGATATCCTTGGTCCATCATCCACAACGATAGCTATGAAAAATGGACAAGTTCGCTTCGTTAATTTATTCTGACCGAGTTGACCGCTCTTATACGCTTCTTGCATAAAAGTCGTAATGCGACTGACATGCAGAATTCACTTTATGTCATCTGGCTAACACATATTTCAGCCGATTACGTGGCGCACACAGAACACGAACGGTGGCTATCGTTCTGTTTCCAACAGTATCAGCTGGAAGGCTTCCTTGATTGTGCATCTCATACCATCACCCAAAGAGTGACCCTCTTACGAGGTAATGTGATGACGGTGCCATAATCATCGTCACACACTTGTCATTTCACTAGATGTTTTTTTTCTCTCCACGTTCTAGCAATTCGATCTCCAACACTAATCATTTGCTTGATCGTTTTGTTGTTGTTGCATGCCTGTTTTTTCTTGTGTTAAGTGATTTTATTTATATTGAAGGTAGTGACGTGATATTATGAAATATACCTTGACTACTCAGAATCTCACCATCAGTTAATTTGTAAAAAATATGTAGTAATGTCGAAGGAAACAATAAGATAAAAAGTAGAAGAACCACTAGTTTTGTGAATTTCCAGCCAAAAGCATCGGCAATAGTTTCTTCAGTCACTAAATGACTTGGTTACACACCCACCAATAAGGCCATAATTTGTTCTGTTGCGTACCAGAATTTATCAGCACCCTCTTCATTATGAAGACACTAAGGAAGCCAGAAAAACAATGTTTTACTTTTCAAAATTTTTGGTGACTTTAGGTTTCTCCGAAGGTGATAATCGCCTTGTTATCTTATTCTTCTTGTCCATGTTTTGGCAGTTTTTTTTCGGGCTCTGTGCTACCATATATCATTGCAGAACTCTTTTATGCACTTTGGATCCGATTGATTGAATTATAGCACAAATTGCGTTTTTCGTAAATATTAGAGGTACTACAACCACAACGATGGTGAGATATTCGGACCGCAAGTATCTGCGGTGGGGGAACGAACGAGCTATTACACTTTGCGGGGGTTAACGCGTTCACCAGCATACCATGCGTGTCCTTCGTTTCGCCTGTCTCTCAGCTAGTTCTATCGATCAGTGCCATCAGCGGTCACCTGTCAACGGGGTTGAGCTTGGGAGCCCAAATCGGTTTTGAAGCCAGTGAAGCTGAGGCTGTAATCGAAATCGCAATTTTAACTTTTTATTTACTGCCTATAGCAATTTTTCCGGTCAGGGTGTTATCTGTGATGCAACTACAATGATGCTGAGATATTTACAAAACTCATGACCCGCGGGTGTCTGTCTAGCTGAAATACAGGCGAAACGAAGTACCCGTATGGTGTGGTGGTCAATGCGCTACCCTCCGGAAAGAATAGCGCGTTCGTTCCTCACTGCAGACACCTGCGGTCCGAAGTTTTGCTAATATCGCAGCATAATTGTGGTTATATCACACATAATACACTACCGTGAAAACTTGTTATAGGCAGTAAATAAAAAGTTAGCATTAGAGGTAGTAATTTTAAACACCAAGATAGAAATTTAATTTCGACAAATCTACTTCTACGAATTTAGAACCGTCCGTAGTGCTGCGAAACGGCGCAAGAATTAATGTGTAGCTCTAAGGATAAAGGATGAAAGGAGTAGAGCATGTAGCTCAGTGGCTAGAGGTGCACTGCCATACGTACTGGATTGGTCGCTGGTTTGATTCCGTGCCCCAATCTTACCAAGCCTTCCATCCTTCCAGAGTGGGCAAATTGGTACTTGTCCTTAGTGAGAGGATAACAAGACCAACCGGATACATTGGTAAGTCAACGCATGTCATTATATAGGAAAGATACGCATTCAGTCACCTTTAGCGATGCTTAATGAAGTCGCATTCCTCAGCATCTCAATGAATGCAACGAGAATACCTCAGAGATTCAGCAACGCTGATAGCTTTATTTATCCTTTTTAGCCCCAATCAATTGCCAACGACGCACAGTGGCGACGTCGGTTTTTAAAATTTTCCGCATGTCTTTCTGCTTGTGACGACGTTGAATTTAAGGTTTCCCTGGAAGTAATTACACACACGCCATCGTTCAAACTTTTATTTATACTCATTCTTTCTTCTTAGTTGGGTGAGATATGAAGTGCAACTACAAGGTGCTGAGATATGAGCAAAGCTCAAGACCTTAAGCCACAGCTAATGTAATCACGGTTTCAAAGCTTTCATTGGTTTTCGAGTTTCGCTTACATCTAAGCATACTTGCGGTTGAACACGCACAACTATTCGAGAACTTGCAAAAGAATTGTTGTAATTATCTCAACTTTTTTTTTGAAAGATTTAAGGAGCCGAGGCTTAATGTAGGTCGGTTTTCAAGGTGTTCACCACGCTAGTCGACTGCACCTCAATAGGCCAACATCTGTTCTTTGTAAAAGGGCACCGCTTAGTGAAGTTCTCCATTCGAGAAGTTCTCCCTGCAGTTGATTCGACTCGATGCGACAACTACCAGCTTTGAATTTTTGTAGCAACCTTGTGTCAGCTCAGTCTTGTAGAAAGTTAGTTAATGAACATTAGATCGTCGAGGAAGTCAGACAAATGGATGCCGCCTGAATGAAGGAAAATCGGAGAAGTCATTGTTTTAGAGTGTCCTCGGCGTTTCCCGCTGCGCAGTCAGAATTATCTGTTTCTCTATTGTATTGGGATGTGCGACCCCATTAATAAGGTTGCTTCTTGTACAGGAAAATCTGTAAGAGCCAATAGTTTGTTTATTCTGTGATGAAATGTGGCACTTTAAAAATACTGCTTGAAAGTGAACAATTCCGAAATCCCTAATATTTTGACTAGGTTCCCAGGATCGACTTTCTATTAATCTCGGCATTGGAATACGAATGCGTCGTTTTTCTTGTTCAGCAATCGCGAGGTTGTTAAACACCATACATCTACTTCCATAGAAAAACACAATACAATACAATACAACAGTAGCTGACGTTTCGGCAGTTTCGCCTTCTTCAGAGCCTGGAAGGGTATACTGACATACAATTCACTAGGCCAAACGCTTCAATAACACTTACAAAAATACGAAAAACTCTATGGTAATTACATGGTCAACAGCTTCTCGAAAATATCGTTTTTTACGTGCCTTCCAATGAGGAAGATTAGAACAGCTGATTATAGTCGCATAAGGTTGATGACTGCACCATCCCACATCAGAAATTGATGCGAACTTACGGGGTCAGGTCGCGTATGACCTCTGGGCATTCATCCCTGCTATTCATTGTAGGGGTTTTTGGCATTTATCCAAAAAGCCTCAAGAGTTTTCGCGCAGATGTTTTAGTCTCCTGCGCAAGGATATTGACTTTTACTTCAAAATCGTCCCCGCTGTGCTTTTTGTATCCTATACGTGCCTAGTGGGGTACTTTGTCTAGTTTTCGTTTGCGACCTAGGGTGTTCTTTTATACGAATACACAAAGGCCTTCCCGTTTCGCCAATTTTTTTTCGTTTCGACGTTACTGCGCTTTACACCAACGTATCGAATGACTCCCGCAATGCCAGCCATCTTCGAACTTCTTGTTGAACATGAAGGAAGAATAAATATGCATGGCTTGTCCATCCAGCAGCTAATGGCTCTCCTAAAGGAGTGCCTAAATTGCTCGATTTTCAGATGGTCTGGGAAATATTTCGCGCAAATAAAGGGGGTTGGCTATGGGACAGCGACTGGCACCAGGCGTTGCCATTGTGTTTATAACTAAGATAGAAGGCCCCTGTTCTCGATCTCCGGCCACTACTCTACTGCAGATATATAGATGATTGTTTTATCATCTTCTCTACGCAGGAGGAGATGGACAAATGCTTTGAATTATTGAAACGAGCAGTCTGAGTACATTAAGTTCACCCGGGAGAAACCGAGAAAAAAGACTGGCTTCCGTTTTTAAACGTCCAAATAAGCCTATCAAATAGCGGTTACCTGACAAAGTGGTACCGAAAGCCAAGTAACAAGAACATCCTCGTTCACTTTCCTTTCTTCCCACCCTTCACACACATAGAGGGCGCTTGTGAGAAACATGTTTCGAACAGCCACCTCTATGTGCACAAGCAGTGAACTAAAGGAAGAATCGCGCGACTTGGCTCGGCAAATAGCCATCTCCAATGGCTACGAAATAGTAACCCCACGAGATAAGTTTAGAAGGAGAGCGACGCGCCCAAGCGAAACAGTTGGCCAAAAGAAAGTCCCGTTTATGCTGCCCTTTATTAGCGATGAAGTAAGCGTAGCGATTAAACGATGCTTAAGAAGGGTAGGCCTAGAGTAATCGGTAGCGATAGTTGAAATACCACTGGCTACTCTACGTCGTCAGTTAGTTCGTAACCGCCTGTATGACCGTCTATGCGAAACAACAAATTGCGTAATTTGCCCTTACGGCAGGGACGGTGATTGCATGAGTTCAGGTACGATATACCTGGCCTCTTGTAATAATTGCGGAGATGAATATATTGGCGAAACGGGCAGGCCTTTGTGTATCCGTATAAAAAGAACACCTAGATGGCAAACGAAAACTAAGACAAAGTACCCCACTAGGCACGCATAGGATACAAAAAGCACAGCGGGCGACGATTTTGAAGTAAAAGTCAATATCCTTGCGCAGGAGACTAAAACATCTGCGCGAAAACTTCTTGAGTCTTTTTGGATAAATGCCAAAAACCCTACAATGAATAGCAGGGGATGAATGCCCAGAGGTCATACGCGACCTGACCCCGTAAGTTCGCATCAATTTCTGATGTGGGATGGTGCAGTCATCAACCTTATGCGACCATAATCAGCTGTTCTAATCTTCCTCATTGGGAAGGCACGTAAAAAGGCGGTGAGTTTTTTCGAGAAGCTGTTGACCATGCAATTACCATAGAGTTTTTCGTCTTTTTGTGTTTCATTGAAGCGTTTGGCCTAGTAAATTGTATATCAGTATACCCTTCCAGGCTCTGAAGAAGGCGAAACTGCCGAAACGTCAGCTACTGTTGTATTGTATTGTATTGTTTTTCTATGGAAGTAAATGTATGCTGTTTAACAACCTCGCGATTGCTGAACAAGAAAAGCGACGCATTCATATTTTGACTAGACTTGGAGTAGGTCAAGGGGCTCTTGCTACGACTGCTTTCTGATACATAATATAGCCTAGACTAAAGGTTCATAAGAACTGCATATGGAATGTTGTAATCACTTTTGCATCTAAGTCGAAGTCTACATATTCAAACGCACTTTGCTGAGAGAGTTTGCTTCACATTGAATAGTTCGCAGTCATACAATTAAGGAAATGTAGGAGCCTCACTTCCACTGGTGCCAATCTGTCACCAACTTTTCTCTGAATCGTAAGCATAGTGTTTACCGTTTTATTTACTGCCTACTATTTTTTAATGGCAGGGTACAATGCGAAATATAACTACAACGATGCTGAGATATTTGTAAAACTCCGGACCGCAGGTGTCTGCGGTGGGGAACGAACGCGCTATTGTCCTTTCCGAGGAGTAGCGCGTTCACCACCACACCATGCGGGTCCTTCGTTTCGCCTGTCTCTGAGCTAGTTCTTATCGATCTGTGCCGTCAGCAATCACCCGGAGTTTTGCTAATATCTCAGCATCGTTGTAGTTATATTTCACATTGTATCCTGCCATTAAAAAATAGTAGGCAGTAAATAAAACGGTAAACATTGTGATTATAACTAAAAGCCTCAGCTTAACTTGGTTTAATGCCGATATGGGCTCCCCAGATCAGTCCCGGTGACGGGTGATTGCTGACGGCACAGATCGATAAGAACTAGCTGAGAGACAGGCGAAACGAAGGACTCGCATGGTGTGGTGGTGAACGCGCTACTCCCCGGAAAGGACAATAGCTCGTTCGTTCCCCACCGCAGACACCTGCGGTCCGGAGTTTGGCAAATATCTCAGCATCGTCGTAAGCATAGTGTTGTTCCATGACCTTCAAAGATTTAATTTTAAGATAAGACAAATTAAAATGCTATTCTTGGGCCAGATTCGCAGTGGAACAGTTTATAGGGAAATCTTAACCTTCGTATTGATTAAGGGTGCTACCTATTCTTTCACAACCAACAAAAAAGGCTTTTCAAAAGTTTACTCTGAATAAATTTTACATGACAGTAAAGCTGAAAGAAAACGAGCACGAAGGTGATACCCCGATAATGAAATAGACTTTTCTGAGCAGTTTCTTTCTCCCAGTGGAATGATAATGGTTGGCTGTTATTTAATGTCTGCTCTTTTGTTGGCAGGGTATTATGTGAAACATAACCATAAGTATGATGAGACATGAGCAAACCTCGGAGTCTCAGAGGCGCTTCGAAAGCGCTGTTATCATTTCCAAGCGGTAAATAATTGTCTGAGAAAAACGCAATGTGAGGCTCTCGGTTGGTGTGGTGTATAACACGTGAAACCTCGGAAGGAGTAACGGCTGGTTCCAGGCCCCTAGCTGAAGTGCCGAGTTTTGCTCATGTCTTAGCATCGCTGTAATTGTATTTCTCTCATTGCCGTTTATTCTGTGAGGCGAACATTGCTCATTTATAAACTGAAGATTTCAAATAATACACAGTAAGCGGATATGGGAGAATTCGGCTTCTGTAAAATAATAAAGGGTATCGCAGTTGCTAGCGGAATATAGGCTAGCTCCAAACAGAATGCTCGACTTCGTGAGAAGACGCCACTTGGGACTTTTCGTAGTTGACGCAATGCAACGCTTTTCGAACTCAAACTTGGGTTTGAATCTTTATATACACAGAGGCAACACCAATACAACAGAAATAACGGTGGAAGAATACTGGCGTAGGAATAGAGTAACGAATTCGCACGTAAGACTCGATCGAGATTACCCAGCCCTCCGTGCTAGCGGGCGTGGCTCCGTCAAGCGAGTGTTGTTTGTTTCGTAGGGTCAACGCTCGGGTCACGGAGTCTATTCCCCCAAGCAATGAGACGTACCCAATAGCATGCCCGGTGGTGTGACCGATGGCCACGAGACGCTGTGTCTAGTGGCGTTGTGGCAAAGGCCGTCTTTATCGACTTATTGAGTGTGTTTATTAGGTAGATAGATTCTCTATACGAAGTTCCTTAGGATGGGATCAAAATATTTTGCGTACTATGACATTTACCAGGCAACTTGAGACACAGTAGACATGATCCTTTCTACAGAAACATACAATAATAATAAAAAAAATAGGGGCTATTCTGGGGATAGTTACTATAAAGGGTTGCATGAATGTTAGCGAAGCACTACCTTTCACATATACCACTGTCAAGTACACACAAGTGGAATTTTTTGTAACACAAGAGAAAGAAGAAGAGCGTGTGATATGAAAAGATACTGAGAAAGCTGTCATGCAATTACGAGCACACTGGTGCTTGAAAAGAAATGAAGCCAAGCTTATGTATGTCGAGAGTAAGGATTTCATGATGATCGTCACCGAATACGACAAAAAGATAACTCTTCGAGGTGAATCAACCGCTACATCCAAAGGCAACGCCACTTCGCGCTGCTGCTCACCCACATGTCCTTGTTCTCAACAGAGTTATTTTAATAATCTAGTAATTCAAGTTAGAATTTTTCCTAAATCTTAAATCCTTTTGCAAGATGCGGGAAAAGGAAGCCGTTACAAACGTAACGTCTATGCATGCAGCTCTGCGCGATTATTGAAGCACAGATAATGTAATATGGGCGCGTAGATAATGTAGATGCACTATATATTATGCATATGTTGAGGAGGAGAGCGGACGAAGTGCATTGCATCCAACGTTTCTCCTCTTCAGTGGCTTATTTCACTACACAGAGCTTTCCTATCTCGGTTTTTATAACCAGCCAATAGACTGTTCCCCTACATATTATGACTGGAACATTATGCGTCTGCTGGAAAAGGTTTTCAAAGGCATTGTTTTAAATGTGGTAATTCCAGCAGGGTCACTCAAATGAGGAAATCTACACCTGCATTTGGAAGCCTAGATTATAGCGAATTGTCCCTGTAGGCCTGTAAGGAACCCAGTGATATAATTGCCTTACCTCCAACTGAAACCTGGGCACCTGTCCGGCATGATCTTCTCTCATATTTCCTCTTATTACACAGTGTGTGAGCATAGTTCTACCTAGGAAAGCTGAGCTTCGGCTCTCCCATTTGTTGCCACAGGCAGCTGCTTCGTATACTGGATGGGCGCTCGCTACCACAAGAGTTTATTTCTCGGACGACACCAGTTACAGCGTGTGTTATGCTTACTGCCGATTGATTAGTTAGTAAAAAAAAGGCTTTCGGCGTTGATGATTTGCTTAGTGATGCACCATGCATTCGACTTCATTAAATATCGTTAGAGGTGATTGAGTTGATATTTGGCCTTTACCATGACTCGCGATGGCTTACCGATGTATCGAGCCAGTTCTGTTACCCTCCCAGACAAGTCTGGTACCAATTTGCCGACCACGGAGGGATGAAAGCCTTGGTGCGCCATGGGCGCGGGGATCGATTCCGCGTGCGTGTTGCAGTGGCGCCTTCAATCACTCTGCCACACGCGTAAGTGGACAAATTAATTGAGTAATAAGTATTGAAGGAGAGCAACCACTGATCTTTAATTTGGTGGTGCTGTGATATCCTTATAGATATAGCCTTATGTTTCCTATGCTACATGCAGCCTTATCGTTATCAACTTGAAGTTGTACGTGGAAAAAAACGCAGTGATATCAACCAAGGAGTGGTTCTCATTTTTAATACTGCTAAGCTTTTCTAAGCTGTTAAACTTTCTTTAAACTAGTTATAAGCTGAGAAGCGGTTCTGCGATGGATCACTGAGCCTTCCACGAATAGGCGAAGGCCGAAGCAGTGCCGGTGGCTTTCAACTTGTATTTTTTATTTATCATTCGTTTCTTTTCACTTCAATTTTAACCTCAGCGTCTTTACAATCTTTCTTTTCCTGGGTAGTAAAAGCGTAAAGTGTTCAGCTTTCGTCAGTCTCTTAGGAGATCTTATGCATTTGACTCAATGTCAAGTTCTACTTGCTATCCCTATACCTGTTCACTTTATTGTGTTAGTTAGCAAAATTTGCTTCTACGCACAACGTATTCTGGATACGACTAGTGTAAATAAAAACGCGATCAAATAAATGAGTAAATGAAAAGGATTACGGTTCACTTTTAGTCGCACGGAAACTTTACAGGATTTCACTGAAGAACGGAAAAGTAGGAGCTTCAACTTTGTTCAAAGAGTTTGCGCTTGTATTCGGCTTGACAAGCGAATCTCTACTGGTCCGGAATCTATGGCACTTGCAATCCCAACTGGTGGTGCGACTTACAACAAGTTGATGATGTGCCAACAAATGTACACAGATGCAGTCTATTGCGTGGAAAAACTTAAGTTTCTGCTTATGGTAAGTATGTTTGCTCACAAAGCAGATTCTCGATTTCATATAGGTCGCTTTACATCCTCCACATAAGTTCGGGTAAGGGATGCCCTTTGAATCGCGTCCTTCAGGAACGGCCACTTCTTAAACATGAAGACATTGCACAAAAATTCGGAAAAGCGCCATCAATAATGAACTTGCACGAGAGAAGCTGTAAACAGCTTGCATGTTTAACGAAATATAGGGACGGAAATGTGTGCACTGTGGTCACGGTAGGTCCTCTAATCATATGTAATCTCCGAAATCGCGTCCCTTCTCTTCTGCTGACTTCCAAATCCGGGACAGAGAGACACCACAGTAAGAAAGTTCAGAAACACACCATTTTATATTCAAAATTTTTTCCGCATAACATTACAGTTGTTGAAGCTATGGAGATTCTAAACACTTAGTGAAAAAAAAGATTTGAAGCATGGAAGATTCTTAAGGAACGGCTGGAAGTAAAAAATACTGTTTCTAATCCATGTAAACACCTACTTGCGTATATGCACTGCCCGTCCTCACTGTTTGTGCGGGCCTCAGCATATTCTCCATTTTTTCGCAGTTTTGCTGGTCTAGCCATTGTGGTTCCCTGAAGTTCCGAGGTCAGCCTGGCCAAAGTGTGTCCCAGATCGTCACCACCACAGACGTTCGCCAGCCTTGTGGATCGGAGGGATATGCCACCACGCGAATATTTTCATACCAGAACGGTAGTGGACGGTGGTATTGGTTCACTCTTAGGATTCCTGATGGAAACGTTGGACTCCTTCTTAACTTGGGAGACCCTGCCGGGAGAACGAATCTCCCCACTGTCCAGGCATGATAAGGCGGTAAACCGTTGACAGGATCCATGTAGATGCAAATGAAATTACACAAAAAACTTTTGAATGTTATATTAGAAGCAGTCATTAAAAATGTCTGTTGCAATTTTCTACACACGAACAAATTGTAGAGAAGTGATCAGGAATATTATCAAGGGTCCATTGAACTCAAATGTGTTTTTCAAATTACAGAAAATCTTCGTGTGAGATCAAAATCATGCGACCCCCTAAACAAAACAAGCCGGCGAATAAATGAATAGGTGAATAACATCACAACGGCGTTGACATATTCGCAAAACGTGGAGACCTAGCCAGATCGGACCATGACTACCCATTCCGGGGGCTCGCGTATTAAGCACTGCACCACGGATACTCTTGCTTTGCGTATCTGTGAGCTAGTTTTCCTCCTAACGCTGCCATCAGCAATCACCCATCAGCGGGACTGATCTGGACCCCTGAAAGAATAATCGTGGTTGTATCTGACCCGGGACCCAAGTTTTGCGAATATCTCAGCATCGTTGTGGTTGTCATTTCACATCATACCTTGCCGTGAAAATTTATAGTAAACACAAAATTAAAGGGTTAGCATCGGTGAATGAAATTTTTAGAACATCTGGGCCGAAGTCTTTGACGAGTTATTCGTCGTGCTTCAACTATTGCGGTGTTGCAATAGAGAATGCTTGTGAGCAAAACTCCAATCCAAAAAATTCATCGGGAGGCCTACTTTAGAAGGTTTATGAGATAATTTGTGTAATTTATGTTCTAACCGATTAAATATGAAACAACTTTACTATGGGCCAAGAGGAAAACGAAGTATCTCAACGACACCGCGTCGCCTCGGGCGGCCAAATGTGCCCAGCAATGCAATGGTCGCAAGGTCGTATCAATATTGATTTGCTCTTCTATAAACTGTTTTTTGGGAGTCGAAAGGTGAATAATGTATTTCGGAACGTTTTTGAACTTTTTTGTACAGCCAATTTGACTCTATGTGTGGTACCAGAGAAGAACAGTCCCTCAGAACATGCGACAATAGAGGAATCGATCGGCGTTGGCGTTCTTATCAGCACTAGTTTTTGCATGAACATCAATTCATTCGAACAACTAACTACACAAATCGAACGTTTACGGTTAAAGGGATGCGGATCAATACCGCCTTTGACAATCTTCGTTGTTTATGCACCGACATCAAACTATGACGAGACGAAATCGAAAGGTTTTATATGGGCTTGGAAACTTTCTGCAGAGGGAGATAATTCAATCGTCAAAGGTCATCATTGTTAATTTAAATCAAAATTGGACCAAGAAGGACGTCTGAAGAACGTCACAGTAGGACCCACGGACTAGAACGGAACAGGGCAGGGTAGGCGGCTGTCTGAATTCATCATGAAGACCAAGACCATCCATGGTAACTCCCCAATTCTAGAAGCCTCACGCTCAGCGCTGACCGTGGTAATAAACCACTCCTCTTAACGTCTAGGTTGCCATCCTCGAAGACTTCTGCATTCTCGTGGAGTCCACTCTGCAGACCTTTTCGCCTATCTGTCGTCCGTTCTTCTCATTATGCGACAGAGCCCAAAACAATGTATACAGGTGATAAAAAAAGATCTTGAAGAAGAGGAGCAGCACGGATGATCGAAGCTGCGAGAGGCTAGCAAAAGCATACGAAAAGCCCACTGAACCTTCGTCTGCTGCGAAACCAAGATAATTGCAATCCGACGCCAGACGGAGCAGTTACAGCTTCCAGAAAGACAATGCAGAAAACCTTCCATGATCACTGGTCTTCGATATCTCTTCGACAACCTCATACTTTTTGCTTCTGTATAGAATCGAAGAGGATGGATACACCTTCCACCACTTCTACCATCCGAAATCCGTCGTACGCTTTCTTTGGAGAAGAATCGAGCAACACCAGGTCCTGAGAACATTAGATCTGAACACCTGAAGAACTCTCCGCCAGACCTCATAAACAGAATTGGCTCGGCTGTTCACACGTTTCCTGTCTGAATGCAAGGCCCCTACTCAATGGAACGACCAGCATCACTCAAGCTATTGTTCAGGAAACTGACTTCCTCAATATCAGCAGCTATCCTCCAATTTGATTATTGCCTATCAGTCTACAAGCTTTTTCACTCGAGTAATCCTAGACAGAAATGACATACATACATCCATCCATGCATACATACATA